>JASDQU010585785.1:93467-112149 GCA_032191745.1 Picea mariana | reverse complement strand
TATGGAATAAATGGTCAAGCAAGAAATGTGTATGTGACTTCATACAATATTAAGTGTTACAAATTCCACAATTATGGACACATAGATCATGATTGTTGGCATGCATGCGTTTATAAGACCCTAGGTTCAAGTTATCTTGACCGAAAAAACCCTTCAGACACTAGCCCTTTCGGAATCACATGCATGCAAGTGAAGTCTCACTCGAGGCATCTATTGGGGCTGCAGGAACCAAGTTTCTATAGTAGTGAGGGAATGAGAGGTGGTCATCCTTGTCATTCTTACTTATTCATTATGTGTGCGTTATTCTGTGTTTTCTCTTCTTAGATTACTTAGTGAATTCAATTATGTATTACCATTATACTTCATATTGTAGCATAAACCAAATATTGTAACATTCATAACTATTTCACAATGATCACACAGAAGATACATCTAGTCTAACATACATCAATAAAATATCCATGATCAATCACATAAAATACAATAGACACAGTAGTTAACGTGGTTCACCCAACTTTGGGCTACATCCACGACAACTGGCTTCTTTATTAAACTATCTATAATTGTCTCAGGCTTGCGCACTGCACTTACAAAGATATAGTATGATATATTTTCCTTTATCTAACCTAGACACTTTGTAGTGCAATCCTCTCTCTCTTTGCAACATCTCCTTAACATTCCAACATAGACTATTTCCTTCTCAACCTATTCTATCACTCTCCTTACTGAAAGGAACTCTTGACAGCTTGGAATAATATCCACAATACCGCTAGAGAAAAGGCCCTATTCTCCCAACCCATTACATATTTTTACATAAATTCTAGGGCTTAAAACCCTAATTTGTTCATCCCAAAAATATATTACAATTCATGATAACTCAAGTTGACTTGTTGTTTAGGATGCTTTACCTGATTTTCCATTTGCATGCTACTTTTGCACTCTGACTATTTTTCTTCTTTCTTTTGCACGTCCTTCTATATTTAGCACATCATGTTGTCATCCTTCCTTTTCGCCCACTTTCTTCTCTTTCTTTATTCTTTTCTTTATTTCTCTTCTTTATTCCTTTGTTTTATTCCTTAGTTGCGCACTGTACTCTTGAATGTGCCTGAGTTGTGCACTCATGATCCTACCTTGTCCTCCTTCTTCTTATTCTTATATTGTGCACCTCTTCCATACTTATGATTTTCCTTAATACTATCTCCACACTGCCTGTCCAACTCTCACTTGTGTCTCATCCCAAACCACTTAGAACCGTTGTGTGTTCCTCCATGATTCGATGAACTTTTGGGAGGCATCCTTAGATGTTGTAACTTCCTTTATTATTTATACGTATGTTTCCACAATATCTTCTACCCCCTACGCAGTCAAGGACGTAAGATATTATTTTGTTTCATGTGCTTCTTGCTTCACCTTGCCCTGCACGATTGTTATTTCTCCTATCACCTTGAGTTTTTCTTCTTGCAAAGGTCCTAAGAACTACTAAAGGATATTCTATTGATCCCACATCTTTTGAACTTCCATGTATGGCTGGTTCTATGACAAAATGGTCATCATTCGCTCGGCTAGTGGAAGGGTGTTTATGCTCTCTAGAGCTTTCTAGGCCTTTTCGTGTGCCTCCCTTCATTTTTCTTCCATGACCTTCATTTATGAATCCTCTACCAGGTCTATCTGGATTTGTCCACATTCCTTGCAGAGTTTTGTGCATTCTTCCTCCAACTTATTCATGTTTTCTATGGCTATCATTGCCATTATTTCTCTTCCTTTTCTTTCGACCGATGGTGTTCCCACTGTACTTTGAAACTGTAGGTCCTATATTCTCTTGTGGAATACTTTGATGACCTCACCAATTTTCAACACTTGCTCATCCATAGTAGCCTTTATTACTATCGGTACTTTCGAAATTTCCTTGTACAAATTTTGGATGGCCTCTTGTGTCTTTTGCACCATTATCTTGGCTTCATCCTTTTCTTTTAGAGATTTTCTAGCCCTTTCCTCGACCTAATTCTTTTCCTTCATTGTTGCTTCCACTTTTCCTTCAAATTCATTCTTTGGTTGTATAGAAGTGGTGTATTGTTGTTGCAATTGATCCCTTTCATCCATCACTTTTTTTTATTTCTCGATTTGCTTCATATGCATGGAGCCTAATCTCATGCAAAATACCTATTTGCAAGCTTTGTAGTATGTGTATAGGCATCTATCACACCACTATGTTCAAATAGCTCAGCTTTTTCATATGGTCTTGTAGTTTGGGTGTTGGAAACTCAATTGAGTCTTTCTTGATTTGTAATGATTTGTGCCCAGTTGTTAGCTCGATAAAGATTCGATTAACGACCTCTTCTTCCTCAATGGGAATTGTGAGCAGTCCTCCCCCTGATATGAACTCTAGTGTTATTTGGGTTGCTTCCAAGAACTGTTGCAATGTTTCCAACTGATCTAACACCTTATGGTGTTGTTCTACTTGTTTCTTCATAGCTTCTATTGTTCCCGAGTTTATACTTTAAGGATTTAAAGTATACTATCAAGGCATCTAAAAAAACAGAGGAAGCTAAGAATAGAAAAAAGATTGATAAAAAGGTAAAGGCTATTGTCGGTTTCTCAATTGTCTCTGTCGAAATTCCCAGTTTTCCTGGATACTGATATCTCTCTCAATTGTTGTCCATGAACGTTCTTAGTCAACCCAGTTAGTTGTTGTTTGTAAAATAGTGTTAAATAAATTTGGAGCAATGATGGTTTGATCCGAGAGGCCGGGCTCGATGTTAGGCTGCCTTGCAACTGGTACTGTCATGAAAGAGGAAGGTAAAGGAGGATAAAGTTCTGTGTTTTATTTTTAGGTTGATTATCTCTATTCCGCAATGTAACGAGAATGATTTCAAAACACAAATAAATAGTATGACCAAATTGTAGGCCTTTTCTTGTATCTGAGCTAAATTTTAAAGAAATGAAACATGCATGATATGGAGAAAAACATAAAGCGATTAGCAAAGTGAGGCATCAATTTCAGAGGAATCTCACATTTGTAACAGAAGACTATGAAATGAGAAAAATATTAATGAAGCATATGATGTTGAAATCTAAGCATCTACAGGTCTTGTATCTATTGATAACAGATACAGAGGAAAAACTGTAAATGATTTGAAATAACAAGAATAATAATTTCCACAGTAGAGGTTGCACTAAATTTTGGCCAAGCATTCATCAATTAAACATATACAAGAAAGATGAGATGACAGGGAAACACATAACTCAGAAGTGACAAGATCTGGAATCTTTGATCTGCATTTCTATAAATTTAGAGTTTCTTCAAAATTACTTCGTCAACAATCTTTTTTTTTTAGAGAGATCAAAAATCCCCATTTTAGTTTTCATTCCATGTATTTATACAAGGTCATCCATACTTGATGGTTAACAATCTCCTACTTTCTAGGATAAAAGTAGTTACAAAACTGCAACCTTAACCGTCGCACAATTAACTTTTGTTTATCTATCATTCCAACAGTATGAGTTTCCAAACGATACTTCATTTCTTAGTCGAAGTCTCTCCCTCCTTCATATACATCTCTTGTTTCAAGATGAACTTCCTCTTTCTGCTGAAAAAATAATTAGAAGGAGGAATCTCATCTATGGAGATAGAGGTGAGGTCATCAACAAATAGGGCTCCCATCTGTGGGAATCCAAAAGAGGACTGTAAGGGGGATAAGGAAGCTATGGGACTTCTTAGCTCTGTAGATCCTTTCCCTCCTATTTCCTTAGGCGTATTGACATCAACACCAGGTGATGAATGGGGAGTTAGATTACTGGACTCAGGAGGTATTCCAGACCTCCTCTCTATTTTTGTCTCTGGTTTTTTCGTCTGTAAGGTCTCTTTGTTTTGTGGGGGCCTTTCAGTATCCTATGGGACTTTTTCGGGATTGCCCTTCTCCTGTGCTTCCTGTTTGAAACTTGGGGGATTATTTTCTTGTTCCTAGGGGAGGGTGATTTCTTCTCCTTGCAGTACTTTGGGCAGGCCACTCCATCTATGCTTCTGAAAGGTCCGAAAAATAGCTTGTAGGTCAGACGATAGTGTCTATACTTGTTCTAACACCTCTTTATAAGTCTTAGTCCCTTTGAACATGTCATCCCAAGGGGACTCCTCATGTTCATATGATTTCATATTGCAGTGGGCCATGTGTTTCCCCACTAACTGGTAAGGATCGTGCTTCCTATGCTTGAGGTCTACCAATTTGACCCCCTCCAGTGCTCTCGCTTCAACCTTGAAATGACCCAAGTTGAGAAGTGAAAATTTTCCAATTTGAATGGGAAAAACAAGCCAAGATTTCTTTTGAGCTATCTTTAATTCTATCATGATTCCACCCATTACTATTTGATAAGCTACCTCCCTACACACTAGTCTGTCGGGGAGGAATTTTGGGAGCGCATGTGGAGGAATCGAACATCCGAAAACTCTGATGTAGGAGAAATTCTCCTCTATAAACTAGTCAGCAATTGCCCGAAGGCTCCCTATTACCAACTCTGAAATGTATGGGGGTGCACAGTCGTATAGCATCTAGTGTAGTGGTATTACCATGAAATGAAAAATCTCATAGAATGAATCTTTGGTGTTTTCTTCCCAAATTTTAGAATGATATTCATGAATAGGCTCCGAGTAAGTCAAATTCCAACTCCAATTCATCAAAGGGAAAGGATTTGAGAAGCATATAGCATCCATGATGTATGCGGACATATAAAAGGTTGTTATTTGGCCTTTTGATCTTGCAATATAGTATTCCATAATGTCTCTCACTATGTTATCAGATAAAATCTTATCCCAATTGAAGTTGTAACCTTCTGCGGTCTCATGAAAAAGAGGTACCCATTCCATTGGGAAATGGGTAGGACTTTATTTTCCAAAAATCCTACATAACATCATCGCCACATAAACCATATACTCATTTAAAGATGTTTTGGTGTAAACACCTTGTGTGTCAGCGATGAATTTTTCTTTGTTTCTCCACCAGTCTTTTATTATGTCAGGATACGTATGGTCTGACTCAAAACATTATTTCCTCTGAAACTCACTAACGAAATCTTTATTATAAATTTATTTGGGATAGGAAAACAGTTTATACATTACTTGTATATGTTCTGGTCTAAAGGAACCGATGACGACCTCTCGACTGTCCGTAATTCTCCTTGTATGCACGTCCGCTCGCTCTAAAGCCGAACTGATCATGTCGTTGTAAGTCAGGATTCACGGCCGCATAGCCACCTTGTGAAGTTTAGACTCTGCTATATCCAGGAGTTTTTTGTCGGCATCATGGGGGAAGTTCTTAATCTCGTAATCAAGAGTTTCGAAAATCTGCCTACAGGATTTTATAGAATTGATAGAATGCGGTATCGTGTCAGATACAACATCTCCATATGGACTCGAGACCTCTGCAACTTCCTCATTTTTCTTGGTGGCCTTCTTGGGCGCCATGGTGGTTATACTAGACCAGAAAACCTGTTTACAGAGAAAAGTGTATAAAACTGGACAAATGCGACTCGCTACAGAGGCAAAGGTTAAGAATGAACTTCAACACACAGGACCTTTATTAATCTCTAAATTTGTGTTGTAGCGAGAGTATTGATACCATCGATGAAAAATAAATTCTTTTAATTTGAAATATATGCTTAGAGATATGAACTCGGGTCAAAAATATTTGCATTTACCCATTATTAATACTGTCGTATATCGACAATTTCGAAGTTGAAAACCCAAAAATCACTGCCTTCCTTAATTACCTAAAAGAAAAAAGCATCTTAGTCATCATTAATCGTGTTTTGAAAATAGTTTAATCTTTTAATATTAGGGTTTGTTTAAAGAAAACGTGATTTCTCATTTCGAAACTTCGAGGATCCTGGCGATAGGGGATATGTCACAAGAAAACCCTGGATCGCGAAATTGCGATGAGATCAGCGAGGCACTAATCATTCGTATATTAAAAAAAAACTTTAATTAATCATGATTAGTGGACAATTACCTTTTAATTTTTTACTTTTCATAAAATTAAGGACCGGGAATTCGAAGGAGAAGAGTTTGAAAACGCTTTAGCAGAGAGAACACCGAATCACAAAATACTAAGGGAGAGATAATTGTGTTTAGGGATTTGATTAATTACGAATTAAAGAGTGCTTTGTGGTAAACAACGAAAAAAGTAACGTTCATTTCTTCCCCCTTTTTACTTTATATTTCTTAATATTTTGAAATGGCTTCGGGATTTTGGCGCTGGTAAAAAGGGATAGTTGAAGATCACACCTCGAGAAGAGCCGAATTCTGAAACCCAAAAAGGGACGGGTGATTCTGACTCCTTTCTGTTTTGGACTAAGGGCGGCTCCATGGCTCAGGAAAAGATGAAGCTTCATTTTTAAAGGGTGGAAAAAAATTAATCTTCATGTCAACAGCTTCCTTAATGAATTCCTCTACGACATCACACAGTTGGTAGTTGATTATGTCCATGTCATCATTGGTCAAATTATAGATGGGGGGTACCTTGTACACTTTCGTCTTCTTGCGTGCACCTCATGTTGGCTCCTTCCCCTTGTCTTTTTCATTTTATTCATGTTGTAGGGACTGGAGACTGCGCTTCTCCTACTGATGGTCCTAGTGTATTTCCCGCTTCATTGTTTTGGTCATTCCCCTGCCCCTCACCCATTTATTCGTCATCCATGTCTTGTTCTTCTTCATCTTCCATGTGGCCCGTTTGTTTTGATGGTATTTTCCAATCGACTTCCCAATAATTAGTGATTAGGCATACATCATTTGTTTTCAACCTATAGCTGGTTGTAAACCACTGGCGTGCAGGGTCCCTTTTTTATTGCACATACATATGGTGCATCCCTACTTTGAATCGCGCAATATCCTGGTAGGTTTCTACCATCTCAGTTGTAATGTACAGTGTATGTTCTATGATGTACCTGATTGCATAAAAGTATACATAAAATGTAACATTGTTATTCGTTTGCCTCCTTTTTTTTGGCGTATTCCATAATTAATCATACCACGTAGTGGCATTGCCTCTACCAGCTATTCTCATACATTGGTAATAACATGGTTCCCGCCATCCTACTAGTGCAATCAAAATAAGAATCCATGCATAATGAAACTCTGTGCCTTTTTCTTGGGCCTTTATGCTGTCTATCAAAAATTGATTCACTAAGAATGTGGCCCAATTCATTTGGGACCCCTTCGAGCATTTTTCTGTGCCTATGATTACTACAGCAGGAACTTCATCCTTGTGGTACTTCCTCAATAATTTGCATTCCAACACCTATATTGAAAACTGGACAGTGTCATCATTGAGTTTGCAACATCCAACTCCCTTTTTCCCCTGAAGGTGTGAAACTTCTCCTTCATGGATTCTGATTGTGCCTTCTCCCCTGCTTCATTGAACAATGTGGTCGAATCCTCTCCTATTTTTGGTAACCCTTTGATACACCCAATTAATTCATTATCAATCAATATCGGTGAGGAAACCCACAACGTTCCTCCATGGATTCAACTCAGTAATTACTTGACACGGGAATTGATTTCCAGGCTACGTCCAAAATCAGGAATCTCCATACGGTTCAATAGCCCTGACTCCTTCAGTCCTATTGCCCACATATGTGGTTCAAGAAGCATTTCTCCTATGCCTGGAATGCTCTTGGTAGACAAGTACTTTATCTTGGATAGCTCAGGAAACTTCTACTCGTCTGTGATATCGTGATCTACAAACTTGAGGGTGGAAATATTTCCTAGTATGTCCCCTTCAATACTTACACCAAGTGGGATTGTTGGTGTGGCCAGTGGGTATTTTCCATCTATTGGTACTTTAACTTGAGGCACCTTGTCTTTTCACTGTGCTATATAGTCCCTGTGGAAATTTTATTTTGAATTCGAAGCTCCAAGTATTTCCTCAACCTTTGTTGCAACTGATGGTCATTTTGATTGCTTATGTGTCGTTGTTGATGAAACTCCAACTTTCGACGAGTCTATTATTTCATGTGATAGGTTTCTTTACTTGCTCTATGTTTGTTCTTGTGTGGCTATAGCTTAGCTCTGAGTCATCTCTAGTTTTCTTTGGTTCGTTCTTACTTGCATGTAGCTCATAAAACAAATCATTCATGTTTGGTGACCCTCAACTGCTTTTGGGCCTCCTTGCCAATTGTTCATGTCTCTTGATTCCTTAACTAACTTGTCTAATCCACCAACGGGGTTGATGAATGGTTAAATAAATGTAGCTTTATTACCAAATCCGTCGTGTGATTTTTTCCTCGTACTTCTAGTCTGTCATGATTTTCAGAGGATTTTTCCATTTAAGCTTATACAACATCTTTATGACCTATCATTACCACTTTGTAGTCATTGTTTCCTTGCTTTAATCTTTAATCATATTGTCATTACTATACTGCACAACCTTTCTTGATTTCGCATTTTTTTCTTTGCGGTCTTTTTCTTATGTGTATTATTTTCTTAATTGGTGCAATTCCATCCGAATAGAACGACAATCCTTCTTTCTTCACAATTTATTATGTCTTTGTACTATGTAATCTTTTTCTTTTTCTATATCTACTTTGTATATGTTTTTCTTCCTTTTTCTACTTTTTCTATGTTTTTTTATGTTTTACCTCCCTACTATAGTACAATTACTATGATACATGTGTTCTGGAAAAATCCATATTACTGCACAGACTATCGGGTGTCTTTGTAGAGTTTCAACCGACTCGCATTCACCATCCCTCCAAGGACTTCTCCATTCAAGGTTTCCAACTACACAGCACCTACCTATGTCACATGTTGAATCACATAGGGTCCTAAACAATGCATTCTAAAATTCCCCGGATGTTGCATAAACTTATTATCATAGAGTAATACTAAGTCTCCCACTTGGAAATTTTTCTGTTTAATATTGTGTCTATCATGCCATGCCTTCTCTCTTTCTTTATGAACATGTTGATGGAAACTTGTGACAAACCGGTCTTCCTCAAGCTATAGCCACTATGAAAATCTCTCTTCTATTGCGCTAGAGTAAAAAATATCATTAATCGTGACAATGCATAGGCCAGGTGGAATAAAATCCATTGGAATTACTGCTTCTTTCCCATAGACCAACCTAAAAGGTGTCTTCCCTGTCAACCTTTTACTTTTAGTTTTGTAGGCCCATAAAACCATAAGAAATCTTAAGTCCCAATCATGTCTCCCTATGTTGCAGATCTTTGTCAAATCATTCTCCAGGATTTTATTGAAAGCTTCCATTATCCCATTGGCATGAGGATGATACAGATTACTCTTCTAATGATGAATTTGAAACTCCTTTGTCAATGTTGCAATTGTTTTATTCAGGAAATGTGTCCGTTGATCACTGAGTAATATGCGTGAACATCCAAATCGTGTGACTACATTCTCAAATAGAAATCGCATAGAAATCTCCGTGGTGCAGTCTACAACGGGTGTTTCTTATTTCCATCTTGTCAAATACTTTGTCACGGTGATTATGTAACTTTCTCCCAATTTTCTTGCTTGTGGGTTGATTGGCCCCACGAAGTCTATGGCCCATTTATCAAATGCTTGCAATGTAACCTAAGGATTTATAGGCATTTCATCCCTCCTAAATGGCTTTCCCACCCTTTGACATACATCGCATGACTGAGAATATTCTTTAGCATATTTATGAAGTGTGGGCCACCAGATCCTTGCGCACAAAATATTTTGTGTTGTCGCTTTTCCTACATAATATACTCATGTAATCTCTTTGTATGCTTCCGCAAGTATCATAGGCTTTTCATGTTCCAACACACATTGTCTCAAGATTCCATATGCACCTAACTTATACAAATTTCTTGCAATGAGTTGATACTATGTTTCTTTAACTACTAGTCGTTTCTTTTGTGCAATTGTCATGTCTAATGGGACCATTCCTATACTTAAAAAATGCACGATGTCCGAGAAGTAGACATCCATCATTTTAACTGCAAATAGTTGTGCATATGGTAAGTTGTCATATAAATTCTATGCATCTTCTCTTGAGAGTATACACAATAGATGTTTTGGTCCTTCATTCAACTTCCCCAGTTTCACCACAACCTCAAAATCGTATTCTTGAAACAACAATACCCATCTACATATTCTCCCCCCCCAACATTGTCTTGTTCACCAAGTATTTTAGTGTAGAATGGTATGTATACATCTTAAAATGAGACCCTAGTAAGTAATGTCTAAAATTTTGTAGTGCATATACCATTTCCAATCCTTATCGTTCTGTGGTGGTGTAATTCTTCTTTTCTTTGGACCATCTTCCTACTTGAAAAAGCAATGGGATGATCTATGTATCCCTTCCCTGTTTGAGATAGTATTGCACCCAATGCTATGAATGATGCATCTACATGAACATGGAACTCCTTGTTCCAATATGGAAAGATAAAAATTGGTGGGGTCACCATTTTTTTCTTGAAGGTGTCCAAACCCTTATGACAGTCTATGTTCCATTGGAACTTCGCTTCCTTCTTCAAAAACTTTTCCATAGGTGTTGTGATATGTGCCTAGACTTTGATAAAATTCCTATAATATCATGTATTCCCTAGAGTTTCCATCACTTGTCTGACTGATGTAGGTGTTTCTAAATATAGAATCACTGCAATATTAATCAAATCCACAAGTAATCCCTGCTTACAGACTACATGGCCCAACAAAATTCTAAACGGTGCGAAAAAATGCACTTCTTCAAATTCGGTAAAATATGACACTTTCCACACCTATCCAACATTATATTCAGTACTTCTATGTGATCCTTTAGTAGAATAAACACAATCCAATTGTCTACGTATACTTCAAGGAACTTATGAATAAATTCCTTAAACGTTGCAACCACGACTCTTGAAAAAACTACAGGGGAATTGTTCAGTCCAAAGGGAATTACTATATACTGTTAACTTCCGCACTCTGTTGCGAAAGTAGTCTTGTACCAGTCCTCCTGCACAATTTTTGTCTAATTATACCCAAAGAATCCATATGTGAAAGAATAAGTCTCTTTCCCTCCTATGTTCTCCAGTACCTCATCTGTGAATGGTGTTGGAAATGGGTCATGTAAACATGCATCATGTAGCTTCCTTAGATCCACGCAAATATTGATTCCTCCTATTTTCTTGTCCTACACTACCATTGGACTTATCCACTTTGATTCTACCATGGGTTCAATGATCCCAGTGTTCAACATTTTGTCTGTTTCTACTTTCACTTTCTCTTTGTACTTTGGATTTAACTTGTAAGGTCTTTGTTGCACTGGCTTAGCACCTGGTTTCAAAGGAATCTTCATCTCACCTAAGTCCTTGGCGATCCCCTTCATCTATGAAAATGTAGTTGGGAATAGGTATTTATATTCACACAATAAGTCTACAATCTTCTCTACTATCTCATCACTCCAGTAATCCCCTATCAATGCAAACTTTGGGTTCTCTTTTGTCCCAATGTTTACCTTGTCTTTATTAGTTGTGTGTATGCAACGGATTCAATCTCTGACCCTTATACTACCCATTCTCTTCATTTTTCAGGTACTTGTACATTCTTGAGATCTTCCTCATCATGTTCTTCCTTAGCAAAATTGTAACACTCCAATAACTCATAAACAGTCATATCATCTCTATGTGCATCGCAGAGTGGTACCAGCTCCATCGGCCCTTCTTCTTAGAATATCTTGGTTTGAGTAGCCTGTAATGCTACATCTATTGATGGAGAATCATGTTCAAATGTAAATGTGACCTTAAATCTCTGAGTCGGCTTGTCCAAGTTGGTTGTCTCTCTACACATTTCCAATTCCAAATACCAGTTCTTTGGAATTGTATCCAATGTATGTATAAATCTATGAATCCATTCCTTGTTTGGTGTCGAAATCCATCTATTTTTGTACTTATCCACATGATCTGCTGGGTCACTCTCCCCTGTATACTTATGTGCAATATTTTATATCTCAGTACCAAACCTCACTTGCATTAGTCTTCTACACTGTGACCAATCTTCTATTCCCTCTTTGTGTGTAGCCCACCATATAGCTAGAGTAGCTTTTAGGCCAACATCTAGTGCTAATAGCCTGTTCTATTCGGGTACCTACAACTCAAATGACTTTACAGAAAATATTATATTATTCAATCCATCGAACATGGGTCGATCACATAACATTGTTCCAATCCAACGCAATTATCGAGTTATGCTTGCACATCGTCAAGTTGATACTTCATGCATCCTCTACTGTTAATGCTCCAGACCTTCCTATGAATATGATGCACATGCACTGGTACTTCTCCAACTTATCACACCATTGGTAGTGGGGTTAACATAATCATCCATTCACATAGTCATATTATACAAGCTGTTAATGTCATTTCCTCTTGTTGGCTCTGTGCATCTCCTTCCTTCTACTGGGTCCAATGGTCCAGTCACTTTCAACTCTTTGACTTCAAGTATTATTTCCCTCCTCTTCATATTAATGATCTCTTGATTATAAAAATCCCATTCAAGCCCCATCAATGTGGGATATGGTTGACTATCATCCACGATCTCAATAACTTCAATGTTTGCTACATTTTGTACTCCATCTATGTTCATAGGTACTTCTGTCACCAATCAATATTATCTTGGGATAATTCACAATCCTTAATTGAACAAGAGATCGTACCATCTTGGGCTTTCCCATCATCTCCCAGGTATGCTTAGATAACATAATCACATCATATCCAAAATCCAAGATAACATTATCCACATCATATTCCATAAGTAGTGCACTTAATCTAAATTCTCTGTTGGTCCTATTTATGTGTAGTATATGATTCACCACCCTTTGTGCAATGGGAGTTTCCCTTCCTTGCGTGTAATGATAAATCACTTCATAAAGTGCACTCAACGCAGTTTCATCTTTCATCATCTCTATGAAAATTCTCAAGAATTCTCTTAGAGTTCTTACCTTCCCAATTGGCCTCTCTAGCACAATGTGATCTCCGACATGAGGCGTAGATGATGTTGATTCTCCCCAATACTTTCCAAGTACCTAGTTTCTTTCCCTCTGATATGTCTCTTTTTCTTGTTGAGGATCGAAGGTTGGTATAGGTCCTGATGACTTCTTTACCCATTGATCAGTATTCTTCCCTCCATTCATCACATTAGTCCTTGATCTAGATCCTACATGAGTAACAATTGTTATTCTAGGTCCTTCGTTTCATTTTTCGGTTGATATCTTCTGCACATTCTAATTTGGATTCTAGTTCTAATTCCCTCTTGCCTGCCATTTTGCAAGTAGTCAAGGAAACTCTTCTTTTTCATGGTTCAATTCTCTACAGTATTTGCACGTTGTACATGGATTTGGGAAATCGTGGGCTAAGTGTCTTGGTTGGTTACAATTGTAATATATTATCGGCCCTCTTCCTCCTCTACCAAAATTTCCTCTGCCTCGACCTCTACCGAAATTTCCTTTGTTCCCTGGATTAAATCCTCTCTAATTATTATATTGTGGACCACCTCCTTCCATCATAACATTCTCCTCTTGAATCTTGTACATATCAGAAGTGCGCTCCCTCATCAAATCGAATGCGTGACAATACTTCTCTTCATGTCTGACTGACTTACAAAAATTGCAAAATAAGTTCCTTGGTGTGCTCTGGTACTTTTGTAGTAGTGGACACTTAGTTTGATGATTTCCCCATTTCTTACATATCTCGCAATACCCCCCTCCTGGTAATATGTTCGGTGCTCTAGCCACCAGATACTGCGTGAATGTTGGGAATTCATCCTCGTGGTGGCCTTCAATCCTACACTTGGTACACCAGACTTGGTCTCATTTCTCCTTCTCTTTTGTGAGTTATGCCAGTTGAATCATCAAAGCAGCCAACTGCGTCTAGACTTACACCATCCCTCCAGTGTCTCCTATAGAGGATGCCTCTAATTTCATTGCAATCTCCAAAGCTTCATATTGCGATGCCACCTTCTGTTGAATCAACAACATGTGAATGTGTGGTAGAAGTCCTGCAATAAACCATTCTTGATGTTTTTTATCAGGGATATGGAAAGTTAGTGTACCCATAATATCCTTAAATGTTGGTAATAATACCAAACTAATTCAATCTACACTTGTTTAATTTCCTCCATCTCTGTAATATATTGTGACTTGGACTTTGGCTTCTTGAACTCTTTTAATAATGTGTGTCTTATCTCCACCAAATTTTTGGCTTGTCCTATAGGCATGGTACTCTACAGCTTCATGTACCAAACTAACCCATGTCCTCTAAATGTTTTTTTCAACTACACAATATTCACGGCCTCATCTTAGACGTTCTTATCATCCCAAATTGTCTCACAACAAATAGTTGTTGTTCTGGGTCCTCTAACCCAACTCCCTAGAACTTGGGTAGTCTGAGGGTGTTGTCTACCCCTGCCATGTTTCTTTGTGTAGTCCCTCCTCTTAGCGATGTTGGTTGACTCTGACTCTATGCACTGCTTCCATTGTTATGATTTCTACTAGGATTCCCTCCACTAACTACAAGTGCTTTCAACAACTCTTAAATTGTTATCTCAGATTGTGGTGACGCACACAGGGTCGTGGATTTGAAACAGGATCCAATATGAGTAGGACTTAGCGGATATTCTATTATAGGATTGGAATGGAACTCTTCTTCCTCTCCTTTTATGAGTGGTATCTCCACGATTTGGACTATTGCGCAAGGTCCTCTCCAATCTAGATCACTGCATGGGTCCCCTTTCTTAGCCCTAGTATTTTACCTCTTATACCTTATTCCACTACGCAGTACTCCAAACTCATATTCTTCCTCTGATATACCTTCTTCTTCAATTCTCAACATCCTCAGTCCCTCCCTTCCTTCTTGATTTCTTCCTTCATTCTCTCATATCCTGAGACTATCCTCTTGTCATCCCCCGGTTCCCCTATGTTCGCAAAGCCCCTTAGCAATCAAACTCCATTTTAATCACACACTTGTCACACAACATCATCTTTATCCACGTTCCCAATTATTTCATGAACCTTCTATGTGGATCTTTGAATAAGTCCCTTTCTGGAACACTATATCACTAGGTACAATCTACTACAAATTTCATAATATATCCTCCTAATATACTATCCAACTAGAAATCAACTGCACGATAAGTTTTATTACTTACAAAATTCAATTGTATTAACAACTCAGGAGTCCAATTCCTCAGTGTTGCAGTTCGGTACCTTTTAGTTTTTTCCACTAATATTTTTAACCACTCAACCAGAATAATTGGAAATTTTCCAAAGAAAATTTCATGTATCTCTATGTACACATACCTTTGCATCCATTGCTCATTAATGATATGAGGGTTTCTATTCTCTTTCCTAGCAAACTCTCATTCCTTCCCTTCTAACCATTATGAGATCTCTTTCTTAGTTGACCTCCAAAACATTCTCTCAATCACAGATTTTGGGTCCTATTAACGAAACCATTTTTTGGTGTGTGTGAGGTTGTAATACCCTAGGTTTGAGTTATATTGACCAACAAAACCCTTCATACACCGACCCTTTCGACATCACCTGCATGCAAGTGAAGTCTCTCCTGAGGTATCTATTGGGGTTGCAAGAACTGAGTTTATACAGTAGTGAGGGAATGGGAGGTGATCATCCTTTTCATTCTTACTTATCCATTTTGTGTGTGTTATTTTTTGTTCTCTCTTCTAAGATTACTTAGTGAATTCAGATATGTATTACCATTATAATTCAGATTGTGGAATAAACCAAACATTGTAACATTCATAACTATTACGCAATGATCACATAGAAGAAACATCTAGTCTAACATAGATCAAGAAAATATCTATGATCAATCACATAAAAGACAATAGGCACAGTAGTTAATGTGGTTCACCAAACTTTGGGCTACATCCATAATGGTTGGATTCTTTATTATTCTATCTGTAATTGTCTCAGGCTTGTGCATTGTGCTTACAAAGATATATCATGCTATATTTTACTTCATCTAACCTAGCCACTCTGTAGTGCAAGACTCTCTCTCTCTGCAACATATCCTTAACATTCTGACATAGACTCTTTCCTTATCAACCTATTCTATGGCTCTCCTTACTGACAAGATCTATCGATAGATTGGAACATGCTTCGCAATATCGCTCAAGAAGAATCCCTATTCTCCCAACCCATTACATATTTATACATAAATTATAGGGATTAAAACCCTACTTTGTTCATCCTAAAACCCTATTACAATTCATGATAACTCAAGTTGACTTGTTGTTGGGGCTTCTTTACCTCCTTTTCTATCTGCATGTTGCTCTTGCACTCTGACTATTTTTCTTCTTGCTTTTGTGCATCCTTCTATCTTTAGCATGTCAGGTTGTCATCCTTCCTTTTCGCTTGATTTATTCTCTTGCTTTATTCCTTTGTTTTGTTCCTCATATGAACATCATACTCTTGAATGTGCCTAATTTTCACACTCCCAATCCTACCTTGTTTTCCCTCTTCTTCTTCTTCTACTTCACACCTCTTCCATACTTATGATTTTCCTTAATACTATCTCCAAACTTCATGTCCAACATTGTGTGCAGTTGGGTCAACATTGTGTGCAGTTGAGTAGCAGAATCATGGAAAGTTTATGACATATGGATAGAGATGGATTTATGGGATCCTTAGTAGGTCTAAACAGATATATGATAGTGGATGAAATCATATTGACAAGTGGAATCAGTTAATCATAGGAAGGTAAGTAGTGAAAGGCACAATAGAACAGGTGAAGATAAACCATCAGTAGAAGCCATACTATCAAAGGTAAATTGTTGAAAATTATGGTCATTTATGTCTAAGCAATGAAAATGACAAGATATGAAGATATGAAGTCAAGTAAATTTGAATTTTTTTTATATATGTCAGATAATTACAAGAGGAAGCACCAATGGACAAGAAGCATCGAAAGAGGGGAAATAAAGCATGTACATGAAGCCCCACATTGATCTACATGGCATCTTGAAAAAGAAGATAGGGAGGGAGAAATCATCAGAATCAGTTACCCTTATGTCAAAGGGGAAGAGAAAGAACAAAAGCAGAAGAGAAAAGATCAGAAGCATGAAGATAGGGGAAGCGCATGAAGTTAGAGAAATATTGTTCAAAGAAGGTATACTAATAGGGGTAGTCACTATTTGTAGTTGATAAGAGAAATATCAGGAGAGAAAGATCAGAGGCATGAAGACAGAGGGAGTAGGCCCAAAGAGAGTTTCCCTTTTCCATTGATGTCAAAGGGGGGGAGAAACATCAAGAGCATTAGTCACAGATGGAATATGAGTGTTGGCATCAATGCCAAAGGGGGAGATTATTGGAAAGTTAGTTGTCAGTGATTTCAACTCTAGAAGAAGTCTATAAGTATTTATGTCAACAGGGTGAGCCTATTTCTAGTTGGAGCTAGAGAATATAGGGTGTTGGAGCTTCCTTAAGGTTGGAGCCTGTAAAAAAGGGTATTGGAGCCTCCTTTCAATTGTAGTTGGAGAATTCAAGGAGTTGTATATTCCTTCAGGTTGGAGCCTATAAATAAGGGGTTGGAGCCTCCTTCCAGTTGGTGCTAGAGAATTTGGAATTTGGTGCTTCCTATGAATGTAATCTTGATATATATAAGAAAGAATTCTATGGTTTTCTCCCATTTGGGTTTCCACGTAAATTTTGGTGTACTATGTATATGATGTGATATTGTTGAATGGTACTACTTATGGTTAAATTATCATGATATATTGAATGCAATCATAAATTATATACTTCTGATAAAGTTGAAGTTTATATATTGTGATTGAAAGTGGAAAAAATTGCTCATACTGATTCACCCCCCCTCTCAATATTCCAACACATCCTTTCCTTTTTAAATTGTATTTTTTGTCTAGTAGTATTGTCATTTTTTCATTCTTGGTGAGATTCTTCCAACCATGTAGGAAAAGAAGATGTAATGGAATATAAAATTGAGGCTTCGTCTATTCTGGAAAGGGAATCTACTACCACATTATCCTTCCCCCTTTTTTATATATTTCAAATTCAAACCCTTGCATTTTTTCTACCCAATTTTGTTCCTCTTCTGATGACAATCATTGCTCCAAAAAATACTTTAGATTGTAATGGTCTGTCTTGAATTTAATATGCCCCCCACTAAGATATTGTCACCATTTTTTATTATGTAAATTGTTTATATTTTTTTTCCATATGTATATTTCATCAAGTCATTTCCCTTGAATTGTTTGCTTTCAAAGACCAATGGTCTCCCTTCTTGTGTCAATACTACTCCCATTCCTTATCTTAATGCATCGAATTCAACTATGAATGTTTTACCAATATTGGTGTAGAAGGCATGACATCCTTTAACAGTAAGAATTCCAATGTAGCATCTTCTATCCATACAAGTGTTTTTTTCTTCAAAGGAAATGTGAGTGGGCCTACAATGCATGCATAATTCTTAACAAATTTTCGATAATATCATGTAAGACCCAAAAATTCTCTAAGACGCTTGATGTTCTTAGGAATAGGTCACCTTGTAATATATTGAATCTTTTGAGCATCCACCTTAACCCCTTCCCTTGAAATAATACAGCCCAAATACTCTACTTCTTATTTCCCAAAAGCACATTTGAATCTGTTTACATATAATTGATTTTTCTCCAAAAATTGTAGGACTTTATCCAATT
>JASDQU010585785.1:50248-68140 GCA_032191745.1 Picea mariana | reverse complement strand
CTGGATAATAAACCCCTAGTTTATACTCAATCATAGGCTGTAAACACCCGAGTCTTACAACCACCCATTTAAATCTATCTCGGGTGAGACTGTGTAACGCATTCTTTGCATTGTGTTGCCTTCTGGTTCACCAAGAGGGCCGATAGTTTTAGAGGCTTTGTTAGAAACCCGAAAAGACATGAACCTTGGGTCAATAACTCAAACGGTAGACAAGGAAGAAGAAACAACCAACACCCATAGTCACTCATATGACCGACTTCCATAATATTAAACAATCAACACAATCAATTTCTTGATCGGACGACTGTTGAGGCTTCTCACCATGAGCTTACGCTTTTCCTTCCAAGCTTTGATCTCTACATATTGTTCACTTCTCCTCCCGAGCTTATGCTTTTCCTATTTTTCATCATCTATGTTGTTCTTGAAATCAATGACAAGCACACTCTTCCTGTAAAAACATGCCAACAAGACTTGGTCC
Organism: Picea mariana; assembly: GCA_032191745.1. Taxonomy (NCBI): domain Eukaryota; kingdom Viridiplantae; phylum Streptophyta; class Pinopsida; order Pinales; family Pinaceae; genus Picea; species Picea mariana. Next base: position 67,662 of record JASDQU010585785.1, on the reverse strand, counting down.
CCATACTTTACATCCATAAAGGGGTATTGGGTCATGAACATTTGAATACAAAGTTGAATATTTTCCAATCTCAAATATCTATTGTTTTACATCTATTTTACATAAGGAAGAATACTTTCCACCCTCCACACATCATTTTCCTAGTGTGAGTCCCATGCTAGCTTCTCATTGAAATATATTCTCAATATTTGCAGTTTTGACTATCTCTAGTGGCTCACCTCCAACATTGATTTGTGGTTATTTTGTTCTTGTTTTTAAGAAAAATACTACTATCTAATATTTTTCCATGTTCATATTCATCCCAACCTCCATACAAAGACTATAAACCCTTTAAGTGATTATAATTTGCATAATTATCTAAATATTAATGTCATGTCATCCATATACAACTGTATCTTTATAATAATCTCCACTATAATAATCTCTCCTGCCTCCAAATTTTATCCATTCCTCTAGATTATTTTTATTAATAATAAATAACATTAAAAAATTGCAACATGATTTATCACATTCTTTCACCTTGATGTTTAGTAGTAGAAAGATGGAGAGGTCATTATATATAATTTTATGCCATAGTAGGATTGCTGATACATATCAATATATAAAATGTGTTAATATATTAATGTGTGGTGCTCATCAATATAACGAGGAACACAGATACCATGATTCCAAAGAAAAATAAATGAAAAGGGTCTATGATTTTTATTTTAATTAATACTATGCAATGATATCATCATTTTTTGGTCATGTGTCCAAAATAAATCATGTGATTTTTAGACGATCATGTATGTCTCAAGCATAACCAAAATTACACGTTATCAAATTTTGAGGGAAAATGATCCTTCTTCCATTCTCCTAGGTATGCCAAATGATATCCCATGCTTGCAACTTTTACAACATGAACCATGGGGTTGACAACTTGTGTGAATTTGTAGTTGAGTGCATTTAGAAGTTGGAGAAGATAATTTCCATAGTTGTACTATGTTATGATTCTTTTAAGAGGAAATCAAAGTTTGGAATCTTCTTGCCCATTTCTAATCGTGGTTAGGATGGATTTTTTTTAAGGAGAGTAAACACTAAAGGGGAATGCTTGAGTTTTATGGGTTAAGGGCCGAGAGGAAGAGATTTATGGATTATTTTAAAATATAGTTATTAAACTGTATGGAGAATTTTATTTTAACAATATAAGGATATGTGTTTAAATTGATTAACACTATAAGAGTATGTACTTAAGTTTGATCAAGTTTTGTAGCAAAGTGGATTTGGGAAATTAAGAGATAAAGAATGTCGGTGAATCTTTAATTTGATAACTCATAGTTTATCTTGGGGTGACATCCATTGATGGGAGGTGAATCGCTCTTATGTAATCAATTTCTTGAGTAAAATTTAAATTAAAGATATTATTCCTCTTTATTTTGTATATATGCATGTAATTGTTTTGTTTTGTTTATTTTATTTTATTTTTAAATATGAATTATGTGTGTTAAATGACATATTAATTTTCATGAAAATGTAGTTAGGCATGATACATTATGTTGTCTATGGTTCAATGATGTAATCTTATATGTAATTGTTATAGAAATTTCTTGTTGTTATGCACTATATGTGAAATATGAATGTATAAGTGATGTGAAGCAATGATTAACCCAAGATGCGGATCTTGGTGTGTTGTTCGTTCAATCTTTTTATACAAGCGATTCAATAACTGTCCAGTAGTTGAGCTGTCTGTGGTGTATGCCATCATCTTATGATTCATACTTAATAGTGTACGCAGTAGTAATTTCCCTCCTCCCTTAGTAGCTTTGATTGGAATTTCTCCCACTTTTCCTCATGAACTCGCAAACAATCCATAGGGGTAGGAGATTTAAAATCACCGCATACATAACGAGTATAGTTCTCGTAAGAGATCAGTATTCCCGAGATCCTTTCTTCCCAAGTTGCCATCATCCTCTTTCTTATGTTCTCAGGTACATTAGCCTTTAAGTAATAATGAAGAATCTCAAAAATGCATTATATGTGAAATATGAATGTATAAGTCATACTTGTGTTATGCATTATATGTGAAACTAGTGTATGAGTCACACTTGTGTTATGCATGTTTAAATTATACCTTTAGTTGCATTAAGAATCCCTTGGAGGTTGTGATAAGTTTCCATTGGGGTCATAGGAATCCATTAAACCAATAAATGGGAGGGAAGTTTTGAGTTCTTGTACCCTTTTTTCAAATGAAAGGCATATGGGTACACGAGACATGGTCATGCCATTACAATGAGGCATGCACCATGATTTTTCAATGGTCCAGACTCTATCTTTGGGTTCCCACATGATAATTCCTAGTGTACATACTTACCACTCTTTATAGTTGAACAACATACAAAGGTTGCATATAATCTTTGTGGAATGATGTTTCATCAAAACAATGTTGTCACAAAGTAAAATATACTTGCATGGGACACAAAGAGGTGATCACGAGAAGAGGAGGTCAAGCTTGTAGCATCTTTGGTATGGATCATGACTCAACTAGGTTGCCTAGATCATATGATCTAGTGTTTGATCAAGTGTGAGCAAGAGGAAATTTTCTCTTTGTTGATAGGATCATTTATTTTAGATGAAGTAAATCATGTGATTATAAACCCTTGAAAGAGTTTATTAAGTTCAATATGATTTAGGAAAACAATGATGAGGAGTCCAAAAATTTGTTCATGAGGTCCCTTGATTTATGATTAGCACCACATGTGGTCCCAACCTTGCTAGCTCCAATAGCTCCTAATTCAACCAATAATAATAGTGAGTAGATTGTGATTCTGTCTCGACTTTAGGATATGATTGGTGACCCTATTGTGTAGCACTCCAGTTCTCTCAAGTCCAGTGAAGATGGAAATATCCATATCCAAGTGAAATATGAATTAAAGGAAGATGTCACATAATTCAAGGGAATCACATCCCATGAGATAGATATGTATATGCAAGAGTGTAACTATGTGGATCTCAATAAGGTAGTAACTTCTAGGAACATGGATCACAATTTACCCACTAACCTACAAGGATTTAAGGTCATAATTGAGCCCAATTTGCATAATTGGGTTGGCATTCAAAATCCCTCATCTATGGAAGATGTGCTTATTGATTTCAAATTCTTATTGAATAGGAAGAAGGAATATGGTGAAGGAAAAAGAATATGGAATAATGGTGGGTTATACTATTCTTCCTATGCAAAATGCTTAACGAAAATGCTTTCAAAAATGGCGTACTATGAACCAAGAGACTTAAAAAATATCAACGGTTCATATAGGGACCTCATATATCATTATTTATGTCTATTATTGTAATATCCCCAGGTTTGATCCCTAGAATAGTAATGTATATGTTTATATGATGAATGGAAAAAATTTGAACGATGTTATAATATGCAAATGGTACATTGATAATAATAAAAATACATCGCAAGCTATAGATGGAGAAGGATGAAAGAATGGAGGGCTATGATTTCACAAGAGGGGAATGAATGGGGGATTAAGGGGGCTCAAGGGGGCCAAAGAAAAATAATAATAATTTATTGTAAGCCTAAGTTCTTAAACCTTGAATTCATCAAACCTTTTTCTTTATAAGTCTTTGACCTTGGAACTAGTTGGAAAGAGAGATATGTGGGCTTCTTATGAAGATATGTGGTTAATCATTGGAATACAAATATATTTACCAATTTTAGGCATGAAAATGGACTTGGACATTCATTATTTTTGAAGGAGATCTCTGAGAGCTTAAGATAGTTGCATGATTGCAAGATGGATGCAATAAAATTATGAGAAATGACTATCGTGAACTATGTGGAAATTATGCCCATGTGCAAGGGAAATTATTGTCATTGAGAAAACTTAATTACAATTGAGAATCACTAGAATCCCTAGTAGTGAGATTTATTGGCTGGTATGTGATGGAACCATAGAGAGAAGTGGGCTAGCCCAAGAGACTACATGGCAGAGAAGGGGATCCCATTCCTTGGGTTGTGTAGGTTGATGGGGAAAGAAAGTTGGTGGATTGGGATATCTATAAGAGTTTATAGATTTTAAATTTTGGGAATTGGGCTATGAGTCGAGAGCTATAGCTATCCATAGAGAGTTTCTCCCTTGTGGGCTCATAACCTCATCTTATGGGTGGCCTCATTGCAAAGAGATTAAGTGCAATAGAGAGCCTATGGTTGGGTGGAGATTCTGAAGATAATTTAGGTAAGAATTCCATTAGTCAATATTTTATATTTGAATCGATATGTTTATTTGACTTGAATACATTTAAGGGAATGATATCCAACTTGGTGTGGTATAGTTGGAAGGCATTGGACATATAAAGGATGTTTAATCTTTTAATTCATTCATATGAAATAAATGGCATGCCATGTTAATTTGGTTATGAGCTAATAACCAAGGCAAGTTAGGAGACATAATCATGTTATAGAAGTGAATTCTAGGAAAGATAGCCACGTGTGAGGAAATAGTGTGGTTGGATATGGAAAATATATAGCTACATAAGTGTCTAATGGTATTCCTACTTGTATTGATGTCCTAAGTGATTGGAAAGTAAAGAAAGGAAATGCCTTCTAGTACACCTTAGGGACAATTTAACAAAGAAAGGGTATATATTTGGTGTTGTGTTTAGCTAAAGAGGAATGTGTCTAGATGGTTGATAAAGTATTGGGGAGATGGGTGGATGACATGTTGATGCATTGGATATACCTTCCAACTTATCATGGTAGAAATATTACATTTTAAGAGAAGCAAGCATGAGGAATCATGGATGGTACAACTAGCTACTATGACCAAAAGGAAAATTAATGAGATTGATAAAAGATGTCCATTAGATATGAATGGTGTCAACACCATTGAAAACTTGAACATAATACCTCTTGGCTCATATTATGTCCTCATTGGAATGGATTGCTTGGATGTGCTTCATGTTATTCTAGATTTCCATCAAAATGATTTTACTTGTCTTGATGAAGAAGGAAAGAAGAGGAAAATGAAAGGAATTCCAAGACCTCTTCAATTAAGGGATATTTCATCCTTACAATTGAAGAGATTCTTTAGGAAAGGATTTGAATTCTATGTAGATCATGTGGAAGATCCATCCAAGTGAAAAAGTCTATGTCTTGAGGACTTTTCAATGTTACGAGAGTTTGCAGATGTGTTTGAGGAAATACAAGGTTTGCCACCAAAAATGTGTGGGTGTGTGTGTGTGTGTGCGTGTGTGTGTGTGTGGATTGATTTAATGCTTGGAGTTACACCAATATCTAAAAGTCCATACACAATGAGTACACCAAAATTGAAGGAGTTACATATGTAGTTAGAATAATTGTTAAAGAAGGGGTATATATGCCCAAGTGTCTCACCTTAGGGAGCACCAATATTGTTTGTGAAGAAGAAATATGGGACTTTGAGCTTGTGCATTGAATTTAGACAAATAAACAAAGTCACTTTGAGGAATAAATATTCTCTACCCAAAATTGATGACTTGTTTGATCATCTGAGAGAAGCCAAGATGTCTTCAATGATATACTTAAGTTATTCCTACCATCAGTTAAGGATAATGGATAAATAAATCAATAGTACCGCATTCAAAACTAGGTATGGACACCATGAATTTATGGCAGTGCCATTTGGATTGAAAAATGCATCGGCTACATTCACATGATTAATGAATGAAGTATTTAGAAATTACTTGGATAAGTTTGTCATTCTATTCCTAGATGAAATTATTATTTATTCCAAGTTAGAGGAGGAGCATGAGGAGCACTTGAGGTTGGTACTACAAGTACTATGAGAGAATCAATTGTATGCTAAGTCAAGTAAGAATTTTTTAATCAGAGACAAATCCATTACTTGGGACACATAATTTCAGATGAAGGAATATCATAAGATCCAAAGAAGATTGAAGCTATTAGAGAATGGCCTACACCTAAAAACATAAAAGAGGTAAGGTCATTCATTGGGCTTGCTGGATACTACAAAATATTATAGAACGATTCTCAAAGATTTCTCATTCCATTATATATTTTCAAAAGAAGGGAATTAAATTTGAATGGACACCAAAGTGTGGAGAAAGTTTCCAACTACTAAAGGATTTTTTCACTGGTGGACCCATTCTCAATATTGTTGATCCAAATGAAGATTTTTTGGTATGTATAGATGTTGGCAAAGAGAGACTTGGTGGAGTTCTTACTCATAATGGACATGTGATTTGTTATGAGTTCAAAAATATTAAAGATAATGAGAATAATTATTCTACACATGAGTTAGATCTTACTACCATTGGTCATGCACTAAAAATTTGGAGACATTACTTGATGGGGACAAAATTTAAGTTAAGGATAGACCATAGTGGTCTAAAATATTTATTTCTGCAACAAAATTTAAATGCTAGGCAAACAAGATGACTATAATTTCTTTGTGAATATGACTATGATATTAAACATATTAAAGTGAAAGAGAACAAGTTGTTGCAGTCAACAAAAGAATACATGGAATGCATGTTACAAACATTATCATGTACAAATCAGATTTGAAAAACATAAATTTGGAAGTTGTTATTTCATATGAACATTACCTATAGTTAAAATAAGGATTACAGTAGGAAAATGTACAATAGGAATATGAGGAGCATAAGATTGAATAAGATGACATTCTTATGCATAAAAATAGAGTGTATGTTTCTAATTATTATGAATTGAAGAAGTTGGTATTAAAGGAAATACATAATGTTCCATATTTTGGACATCCTATATACCAGAAGACGATTGTAGCAGTAAGAAGCCAATACTTTTGGCTGGGAATTAAAATGGATGTTGTTGATTATGTAGCTATGTGTATGGAATGTAAAAGAGTAAAGGCAAAGCATAGACATCTAGCATGTTTGATATAACCATTTCCTATTCTAGAGTGGAAATGGGAAGCGATAACCATTGATTTTATCACAAAATTTTCCAACACAACAAGGAAACATGATTCAATAATGGTAGTGGTGGACAATTAATGAAATCTAATCACTTTATTTGAGTTAAATTGAGTCATAAGGAAACTAATATAGCATAAATTTATATGAAATAAATTTCTAGGTTGCATGGAATGCCTAAGGAAATTGTTTCAGACAAAGATCCAAAGTTTACTTGAAACTTTTGGAAGGGATTATTCAAAGGTTTTGGCACAAATTTGAATTTTAGTGCAACCTATCATCCACAAATAGATGGGAAAACATAGAGAGTTAATCAAGTGTTTGAAGACATGTTATGGATGTATGCGATGGATAAGCCATCCAAGTGGGAGAAATACTTGCATTTAGTTGAATTTTCCTACAATAATGGATATCAAACTTCACTAAAGATTATTCAATTTGAATCTTTATATGGAAAAAAGTGAAACTCTCCAGTCGGTTGGGACAATCCAACTAAAAGAGTAATACTTGGTCTAGAGTTTCTTGGAGAAATGGAAGAGAAAATGGTCAAGATTAGGCAGGATCTAAATGTAGCATAGAACATGCGAACAAGTTATGTAGGTAAAGGCATGATAACAAAGGAATTTTAAATTGGGGAGCATATATTTTTGAAAGTAAATCCAAAGAAAAGTTCATTGAAGTTGGGAAGTTTCATCAAGCTAACAACTAGATATTGTGGTCTATTTAAACTATTGGATATAATAAGATAAATTACATACATGCTTGCATTGCTTTCTTCCATAAAAGTGCATAATGTGTTTCCTATTTTAATATCGAAAAAGCATGTGCAGGACCCTAACCATGCCATTGACTAGACTTTGATTTAGGTAGAACCAGAAGGAGACTTCTAGGTGCAACCAATGTGTATATTGGATAGGAAGGTATTGGTGATTTAGAACATAGTCATAGGGTAGGTAATGGTCCAATGGACCCACTAGAACCTTGAATAAGAGACATGGGATCCCGACGATGCAATGCAGGAGGCATATTGTTGAGTCGTTGTTTTGATGTGTTTTACACTATCAGTTGGCCCTCCTTTTAACTACTTTGTCCCATTTGTACACTTGTTTTCTATTCCTCTTATCACATTTCCTTGTATTTTTTAAGATAAGTGTTAGAGCAAGCTTAAAGTTGTTTATGATCATAATTTCCTTTGTTTTAATGAATTATATAGGATTTTTACTAATTTTAATAATGACAATTATGCCTAGTTCAGTTCCTCTGACTCTTATGCAGTTCGTGCAACACCATCATTGTTACTCATACTTCCACGTGTCCAATGGAGAAAAAGGTACATAGGTATCATAGTTGGATGCATCTATATGGTTACATGTCCATCAGATCATGCCCAGATTTCACATGTGATTCTCCAAGCACTTGGTAAAAGTTATGGTCAAAATTAATAAGCAGTTTTAGGTAGTCAACTTCTAACACAATTTCTGGGTAGATGAAGATACATATCGAAAATATAAAACATGGGTTTTGTGCAAAATGTACCAAATTGAGTATTTCTTGGGAAGATTTCCAAAATTCAAGATGGTTTAGGAGATAAGGATGATTTTCTAATATGGGTTGCCCATATTTTGTGTGTGGTTGGTTTCAAAAAATGTAAAAATTGTTTGAATGAATTCTAAGTTTGGGGGATTCGGTTCCATCCTCCTCCATTGATCCTTTGTATAAATATGCGATCATTCTTGTGTAATAGAGGATTGAGTACAACATTACTTTTTTTCTTGTATTGTTGAACTTCAACCTTTGAATATAAAGTTTTCATGCTAATGTTCTGAGGTAGAATTTGTGTGTACGATTTTCTTTTAAGCCTGTGATCTTTTGGGTAACATGAAGCCAATTGGGAGGGACCACCAATTCGACCATCACTGTTTTGATCTATAGCAGTAGGGTCAGTAATTTCATTCCTTCGATTTAATAATTAGTATTTTTTTGTTTTAATTCCAGGTGTGTAGATAGTATAGCTCTGTTTTGTTTTCATATCCACTAGTTTTAAATGCAACATTTGCATGACTTCCAAGTCACGACATGATATTATATTCAATTTTTACATAGTTTGGTTTGAAAATGCAGGTGCCTCTGTAAATTTCAATCCCTGCATGTTTATGTATTTATTTTTTATAATTTAAACAATGACAATAATATTACTCTGCTTTGATTTCATTTGGTTCACAATCTAAGTGTGCAGCTTGAATAAATTTATTCAATTATATTATATATATGATCAATGCACCATCCTTCACATCACAAATCTAAAAAGTGTTATTTTCTTTTGATATCTAGCAATTATACATTGGAGATCGATTACTGCAAATGTTCTGAAGCGTTTGAGTTTTTCTTGCATGGTGTGCGTGTGTGGATCGATCCTCCATTCTTCTCTCTGTCCCTCTTTTAGTTCAATGAGTAGGTTGTTCTGAGTGGAGGTAAATCTCATTGAGGGTTGAAATATAACATTGAGTTTGATTTTTTTATGAGAACATTGTGTACCTCACAATGAAAGAAACATACTATGCCCTTTAAAACTCTACATTGTTACCTAGTGAAGATCATCCTCTTTTCTTTTTGCAATTATCAATGTGTGAAGTAGAAGAGTTTTATACATGTTTCATTTTCTTTGCAATTACAAGAACAATGTCAATTGAAGGTGGGAATGAGATTTTATCTAATAAATGCATACATGAACACTCAGAATTTTCTTGAGTGAAAGATTGTATCCTGTGCCGGTAGAGCATTTTCTTGTTTTGCTACCCAATGAACAAGTTTCTTATGATTTTCTAGGAGAACAGTTTCATTTCATTAAGTTGAGAATGTTCTTTTCCATAGTTTATATATTCATCTATGTTGTAATATCTTCATATATAGTGTTGTAATCTCTAAGCTTATGCCCATGGTTTGATGATTTAATGATCAACATTTTAAGTTAATTAATTTGCTTGACACATACCCGCATCTGTTTTGAAATTCTGGTGTGTGTGTGTGTGTGTGTGTGGACAAATAGATAGATAGATAGATATGGTGATGTGCATTGAGTGAGGCATAAAATCTAGAGGGAGAGGACTGTTTCATCCCTAGTTTAAATCTCTAGACTAGTAATGCATATGTGTACATGATGAATGGTTAAAAGTTGAATGATGTAATATGTAATTGGTACATTAATAAATAATAAAAATACACCATAGGTTGAAGATGGAGAAGGGAAAAAGAATGGGGAACTATTATTCCACAAGAGAGGAATGAAAGGGAGCTTAGGGGGCTAAAGTAAGATAGTATTATTTTATTATGAGCATGAGTCCTTAAAATTTGATTTCATTAAAAATTTCCCTTGTGTTTCCTAAGTCTCTTGACCTTGGAGTTAGTGGGAAAGAGAGATACATGGGAAATGTATCTCATGAAGGCACATGACTTCTCCCATTCATGAGAATATATTCCATTCATTTTTCGCTACGCAAGGGGTTGTTTTCATTCATTCTTTAGAGAGTTTTTGTCTCTAAGCCCAAGCTTCCATAAGATGGTTGTGATAAAAATATGGAAAGCTACCACCATGAAACCATGAATAAATTGTGACCACCAGTGAGGGATATTGTGGTCATTGAGTGAACTTAATTATAGTCGAGAATCCCTGAATTTTCTAGTAGTTAGATTTCTTGGGAAGTTTATGCTTGGTCAAACCTGTGGAATTGTAGAGAAGAAACATCTAGGTAAATCTAGGTAATACATACCAAAATTTCAGAATTGGGAGGGCCTAAAACTTAGAGATACATAAGGACAAAGGTCAACCAACAAGACAATCTCCCAATTAGGGTTTTAAAGGTATACAATTTACAATTGACATAACTATTGATTGGAAGATTTTTTTTTGTTGATTCAAAATTTTTGATAAAGAGAAAAAAGAGGATTATTATTATTTTTGTCCCACATGGATCCAAAGGGTGTTCCAAAATTTACTTCACCTACTAAACCTCTAGAAAGGTCAACCATGATTGAGGAACAAAGAGAAAATATTTTCACCCGCTAGACAAATTGGAGAACCAATTTAATGAATTGAGTGTGAAGTCAATAACAAGTAATGAATTGATGGAAAAAAAGATGGAAAATATGGAAAATAATGTGGATGAAAATATGGTGCAAATGGAAAATAAGATGGAGGAATTGAAAATTTCCATGTCAACTATTATACAAACCCTAGATGGGGGAGTTTCTAAAAGTGGCATTGTAACTAAAGAGACTCATGAAAATAAAGGAAGTATTCATGCTAAACAACCGTTCAATAATAATCATTTTTCAGGGGGGTTTAACTCTAACAATGGATTTAATTATGGATGGGTTCCTAAGGGTGTGAAATTTCCCAAGTTTGAATTAAATAAGTTTTATGGAATATTGTCTTTACATGGGTGAACCAAAAAGAGCAATACTTTGAATTGCATAATATTATGTATGATAAGAAAATGATTTTCTTAGCAACCTTATACTTTGAGACAAAACAATATCAATGGTATCAATGGGTACTAGAAAAGAATCCCCGTTCTTATCATTATATTTGGATTTTATTTACAGGAGACTTAGAAGAAAAATATGGAAAAGTTTGGGAACAAGACTACTTCAATCAATTGACAAGAATCAAGCACGCGGGTGATATTGCAGATTATAATTTAGAACTGGTGATATTGCATAATCTATAATTTATATTATAAGATGTGATGGACATCTATTGTAAGATTACATGGGTGGATTAAAGGAAGACATTAAATATCATAATTTCTTAAAAAGTCCTGAAAATATTATGGAGGCTATGTAATTTTCTCATCATATTCGAGCCAGGAATAGAGATACACACAAGTCTACCACTGGAATATATGTAGGAAGAAGAGATCAATTTGGGGCTCATAGGGAAACCCTACCTCAACCCACTCAAATATCACAAAAGGAAATTGAGAAAACAAGAGAAAAAGGACTACGCTTTGCTTATACTAACAAATGATCAAAAGGGCATAAATGTCAAGAAAAAAAATTGTTCACCTTGAAGAATAATGATGAAGAGAAAATAGAGGCATCTATACAGAGGGATGAAGAATAACTTGTGAACTTAAAAGAGCAAGAAAAAGATGTAGAAATTATGCACAACGATGTTAAGTGTGAAATATTTGTTCATGGATTGGGAAGTTTGTTATCACCTTGAACCCTTAAGATTGCATGATACATTAAGAAACAAAAGATCCTTGATAAAATATTAGCAAAGGGCCTTAGTTGTTTTATGTATCCAATGAAAAATTTTCAAGTTTTGGTTTCTTATTAAGGGAGTATTGTTTGTTCGTTGTGGAGCATGATTATGTTCCTAATTCAGAGGTTTGTTTTAGTCATGTTTGGATCCCATTTCCTGATGAGGGGGTGTGGGGGGGATCCCACTCACTATTGTCATAAGGGGGGTCTAGGGGGGGTAGAGATAGTTAATGAAGCCTCCCCTGGCATGGGATTTGGGGGAAGTGCCCCTGAAGTGAAATTTTGGGAAAAATCGCCTTGTAAAATATTGTAATTTCATAGTCAATCTGGACCATTCATTATAAGGTTGCAGATCTGACGGTAGAAGTTATGTTATGGATTTTTTCCTTAGAAGGAAACCCTATTTTATGTATGAGGAGATTGTATTGCAGATGAGGGTGATAATGAATATTGTATTCTAAGAAAGGATATTGTGAGAGAAAGAAGAGGAAGTTACTACATGTGTGTTGTAGGTTGTATCCCTTCATTTTTTTTAAATAATAAAAAGGAAGGACTTGAAAATTTCTGTGCTGGACATAGACCACACTAACTGAACCACGTATATCTATGTCTCTATTGTATTGTGTATCTTCTGTGTTTTATTTCTGCACTTGTTTTATTTTATTTCTCCACGATCTTTTTTTTCTAACAACTGGTATTAGAGCTAAAGGCAACTCATAGGAAAAGAGGGTTCCTAGTTTGAGTGGGAGGAATGGCGGAAGATGGAAAGTTTAGGGTCGATAAATTTAACAACAAAAACTACCAAATATGGAAGATGAAAATGGAAGATTATTTATATCGAAAGGATCTATTCCTACCATTGGGCAGAATAAAAAAGAAGCCGACGAAAATGAAGAACGAAGAATGAGATGTTCTTGATAGAAAGGCACTAGGAATGATACGACTTAGCCTAGCATCATCGGTGGCTTTCAATATTTCTAAATAAAAGACAATGAAAGATCCGATGAATGCATTGGCTAAACTATATGTAAAACCCTCAGCTTCCAACAAGGTATTTCTAATGAAGCGATTATTTAATATGAAGATGTCAGAAGGTGGGTTTGTTGTAGATCATTTAAATGAATTTAATACGATTACTAATAAGATAGGTTCTATAAAAGTGACCTTTGATGATGATGATAGATATCTTATAATCTTGTGCTCATTTCCATAAAGTTGGAATGGCTTGGTCATGGTTGTAAGTAACTTTGTCTTTGGTTCAAACACTTTGAAATTTGATGATGTTATTGGTGTTATCCTTAGCAAAGAAATGTGATGGAAAAGAACATGTGAGACATTAATTAATGCATTTACCATGGAGAACAGAGGAAGACAAAAGGAAATAAAAAAGAGTCCAAGGAACCATGGGAGTTCTAGGAAGGGTAGATCCAAATCTAAATTAGGAACGATAGAGTATTGGAATTGTGGGAAGAAAGGACATATGAAGAAAGACTGCAGAGCTCCAAAGTACAAATAAATAAAAATAATGAAAACCAATGGTCACTAAAAGAGGCGAGACATGTTCTAGATCTGAGAAAAAATATGATTTCAATAGGGCAATTGGAAAGTGAAGGATGTATATATACATTTACAGATAAGGTGTGGAAGTTCACCAAAGGATCTCTGATGATAGAAAAATGAGCGAAGGTAGGTACATTGTATTTATGTACTAGTAATGCTGACTCTTCTATCTCTTATTTATGTACATTGTATTTATGTACTAGTAATGCTTCTACATGAGTGGATACAACACCGTGGAATCATAGGCTTGGACACATGAATGATAAGGGGATACATATACTTCACAAAAGGATTTTGTTGTTAGATATTAAACAATTGATTTGGATTTGTGTGAGCACTGTGTTTATGGAAAACATAAGAGAGTCAGGTTTCTCAAAGTTGGAAATGAAAATAAGAGTGAAAAGTTAGATCTTGTGCATACATATGTATGGGGACCAACTTAGGTATCATCTTTTGGTGGCTCTCGTTATTATGATACTTTTATTGATGATGCAACTATAAAAACTTGGGTTTATTGCATTCGACAAAAATATGATGCTTTTGACACTTTTAAGAAATGGAAAGCTTTGGTTGAGAATGAAATAAGAAAAAAGTTGAAGTTTCTCAGATAATAAAATGGAGGTGAATTTTGCAGCAAGGAGTTTTATGATTACTATTCATACCATGGAATTTGTAGAGAGAAGACATTTCGAGGAACACCACAAGAAAATTGTGTCTTGGTAAGGATGAACAAGACAATAATGGAGCATGAAACGAGTATGAGATTGCATGTAGGGTTGCCCTTACATTTTTGGGCAGATGTTATAGATACTATTGTTTACTTAATAAACATAGGGCCTTAAAGCTCCTTGGATGGTGGCATTCTAGAGGAGGCATGGACAAGTAAAAAGGTAAACTACTCATTTATGAAGAATTTAGGTTGTGAAGCATTTGTCCATATTGATAAAGAAAATAGAACAAAGCTCGAGGAAAAATCCAAGAAGTGTACATTTATTGGATACAATGTTAATCATTTTGGTTATTGTTTATGGGATTATGAAAATCACAAAATCATTAGGAGTAGAGATGTCATATTCAATGAGAAGGTCATGTATAAGGATCAATTGTAGGGAAAGAAACAGGAAAAGGAAAACACATAATAAATAGTGCTTGATGAAATCAAAGAAAATGAAATTCCAAAGGTAACATAAAATCAAAATGTACAACAACAAGAGAAACATGCACCTCAAACTCCTACACATATTGTTAGAAGATATACCAGTTTAAGTAGACCCCCTAAATGATACTCTCCTTTATTGTACTATTTATTGTTGACTGAGTTTGGTGAACCATAAAGTTATGAAGAGCCAATGCAGGTAGACACTAAAAAGAAGTGGGAGCAAGGCATGAAAGAGGAAATGGACTCCTTGGTAAATAACTAGACTTGGGGCTTGGTTCAATTTCCTATAGGAAAAAGAGCATTGCAAAATAAATGGATTTACAAGTTGAAGAAAGAAGATGGAGGCAAAAAGGTATACAAGGCCAGACTTGTTGTAAAGGGGTTTGCATAGAAGAAATGTATATATTTTGATGAAATATTTTATCTTGTTGTTAAAATGACTTATATTAGGACTATTTTAAGTCTTGTGGCAGTAGAAGATTTTCATCTTGAACAATTAGATGTAAAAACAACTTTTATCAATGGGGATTTGGAGGAAGAGATTTATATGCCGCAGCCACATGGGTATGAGGTAAAAGGAAAGGGGAATTTGGTATGAAGGTTACAAAGAGATTTTATGGCCTAAAGAAAGCTCCAAGGTACTGGTATTTGAATTTTGACAGGTTTATGACAAACAAGGTTATAGTAGATGCCATTCTGACCACTGTGTTTATTTTAAGAGGATAGAAAATGGAAGATATATTATCTTTCTATTGTATGTAGTTGACATGCTTGATGCAGGGTCTAACATGCAGGATATAAATGTGCTTAAGAAGAAATTATCTAATTCATTTGCGGTGAAGGATTTGGGTGCTAGAAATAAAATCCTTGGTATGAGAATAACAAGAGATAGGGAAAATCACAAATTGACATTATCTCAGGGACAGTACATAAAGAAGGTGTTGGAGAGGTTTATATTTCCTAATGCAAAACGAGTTAGTACAAATTTGGCAAGCCATTTCAAATTAACCAAGGAAATGTGTCCCAAGACACAGGATTAGATATAATACATATCCAGGGTCCCTTATTCATTAACAGTTGGTAGCTTGATGCATGCGATGGTTTGCAAAAGACCATATATTACACATGTAGTGGGAGTTGTGAGAAAGTATATGAACAATCCAGGTAAAGAACATTGGGAGGTAGTAAAGTAGATTCTCAGGTATTTGAGAGGAACTACTACTCATGCATTATGTTTTGGAGGTTCAGACATTATGCTACATGGATATGCTGATTCAGATATAGTAGGTGATAAAGATAGAAGGAGGAGCACCACAAGGTCTGTTTTTACTATAGGTGAAGCAACAATAAGTTCAATTTTGAATATGAAAAAGTTTGTTGTACTTTCAACAACGGAAGCAGAGTATGTTTCTTCTACAGAGGCTAGTAAAGAGATTATTTGGTTACAAAGGCTATGGAGGAATGGGGAAAGAAGAAGGAGAATAACAGGTTGTACTATGATAGCCATAGTGCCATTCTGTAATGCCCACTCATAATTAGCCGCCGTCGGACTTTGGAACTTCATCCGTCGGAATTCGGGATTTCGCCGATCGGGAGTTCACGATCCCTGTTGCACTCTGCACAGGACCTTCCAAGTCCCGAACCCCGATAGTCAACGGGTCAACCTTTTCTTGCGTCGGGGATTTCCCTATCGGGAAATCGGGGAATGTGGTGCCGAGCGTTTCATGCAACACAAAACCCCGAACCCCGAATCTCCGAACGCGCGCCACCTGTCGGCATCTCACGGTGAGGCCTAACGCCTCGACACCTGTTTCCCACTAAGTCCTGTGGTCCCACCTTGCCACATTCTCTTCGGGATTTCGCGGATCGCGGATCCACGAAGCAAGTTACTTGTAGTCGAAAACCCCGATACGCCGAACTAGCGCTATGGCGCCACGTGTATTCTATCAACGCTGACGGGACTCGAGCTGCCACGTCGCCATCAGGATTTCGCGGATCGCGAATCCATGATAGCAGTGGTTCGAGGTATCGAAAACCCCGAAGTCC
Organism: Picea mariana; assembly: GCA_032191745.1. Classification (NCBI taxonomy): domain Eukaryota; kingdom Viridiplantae; phylum Streptophyta; class Pinopsida; order Pinales; family Pinaceae; genus Picea; species Picea mariana. The sequence continues at coordinate 50,693 of JASDQU010585785.1, read as the reverse complement.
CGAGGTCCTGTGCCACGTGTCCCGTCAATCGATCAACGGTCTCGATTAAATCGGGAAATCGCGTATCGCGATTTCAAGGGATATGGGATTCATGCCTCTGCAAACACCGAAGTCCGATATCCCGATGGTGCCTAGAATTGCTGGTGCCGAAGGGTTAAATCCCTCGCACCTTCCCTGAGATCTAACGGTGGTCGGGTATCCGTCTGAGATCTAACGGCTGTCGGGCATCCGTTTTCTACGAGGCGCTGGAACTGTTCAATATGTTTTATGCTCCCTCTATTTTATGGACAACTTAATAAACGTTTGTTTGAGGGAACTGAAGCGATGATTTTTGTAGCTTAACGCTGACTTGGGATAACAGATACCTTAGCAACTTAAATTGGTCATCGAATATTGAATTCATGGTAAATAGAAATATTTCATAGCATTGATTAAGTAAACCGAA
>JASDQU010585785.1:29820-50148 GCA_032191745.1 Picea mariana | reverse complement strand
CTGTGGACTGCTAGGACTACTCTTCATATACTGGTTGGCACAATTCCGGGATGTGTTTGCCTGATCGGGATAACCTTCAAAACAGTGTGGTGACCAATGCATGTGATAAAAAACAAAAATTGATCAATAAAATATTTTAAAGTCAACCTTTCGTCAGTCCACCTTTTCCACTCACTAACCAAAACTGAAATTGTATATATTTTCTGTTATACCATAGCTGTAACAGCTTGTTATAAAGCTGTTCATCCGCTTTTTCCACCCTTTTTCGACTTAACAATCTTCCAGGATTGCTTCCCGGGTCACCCCGGGGGGTTTTGAGCCATTTTGGGCTTGTTTCCTTGCTTTGAAAGCTTTGAACAACTTGCTGTTCATAATTTACAGCCATTTAAAGGTACTTGGCTGTAGCTTTTAAACCCCTTTTTCACCCTTGTTTCATGCCCATTTGCTTAAAGTTTTCATTGGTTATTTACCCAGGATATTGGTTTACCCCGGTGACCCATTCTGGGGCAGTTTCTGACACTTTAAGTGAGTGAACAGCTCGCTGTCCACTTTATTTAGTTCGCTGTCCTAAAAATCAGCAAGCTCATTTTCATCCCATTGTCCATAATTTTCGCCCCCCAGGCCAGTTTGGTCATCTAGGAAGCTAAGAAAGGATAACACCCAGGGTGGGTGGTCCTAAGAAGGACTTCTTGTAAGCCTTTCACCTTTCTTCTTCCCCTTCTTTACCGCCTCAGGCGAAGGACCACTTGAGGTGCGGGTAGCCTCTGCCTCATGCCGAGCTACCAAAGGGGATGTAACCGGCTTCACAGCCGGATAGGTCGGATCCATCCCTACGGACAGATTTTGCTTATAACACCAACTTGATCTAAAAATGAAGAAGACTTGCATTCTTGAAAATATTTGCAAGAATTAATTCATGTGTTAAAATGAAAATGGATCAATTTTGCATCACAACTTTTATAGAAATTACTCATTCAAGATGCATATAAACAACAACAATAAATAGTGAACATAAAACACATAACACAACAAATGATAAAGGAGTTCACCCCTGTCTTGGGCTACATCTCCTGGCCCAACTTCCAGTGGATCTTTTGTATTATTTTCTCAAAGTGATCAAATATGTGCTTTACAATGCTCAAAATGCCAAGTAGATGGCTCCAATGGCTTCAAAACTTCCAAAAACCCCTAGCTGGGCTTTTTCGGCACCTCGTTTGGCCAAAAATTGAAGAAGATATGTTTCCTGGAAGTTCCCCTTCAAACTTGCTATCTCTAGATTGCCAAATTGCACCCTTGCCTCCTCAACCTAGCCCCCATGCGCATATATGTAGAAAAACCTAGCACCGGGTGCAACCGCACAACCGGTACAAACTGTAGGACGGTTACGTGCTAGCCCCTAATCGCCAAGACCGAGGGCACATGGGCCACCATATGACCGCACATATATCTAAAAAGGGCTACATTTAGAAACCAATGGTAATGGTCGGGCACGCACCGGTGGTTCTATGCACATACGCATGTGACCAGGGCTCATACGAAAAGGGCTATGGTTAAACAGGCCGTGTCAGTGGTTATATTGCAATGTATACGACTGGGCCCCATACAACAACTAATGCAATTTAAATATAATGTTTTACATATATATAATAAGAACTATATGTGGGCGCGCTGGTTGGGCGGCCCTTCCCAAGGCTTTACCCCTGCCCGAAGGTCGCGGGGTCGAATCCAGCCATTAGCATAAATTTTAAACCACTATCCAGGTGACACGTGGCGGCCATTGATTGGGCCACGTGTCACCATCGCATTCACCGAAAACAAGCCACGTCATACTCCAACTGTCCACACGAGTGCCTGCCATGTTTCGTATGACCCTGCCACATGTCGTACGACCCTACCACGTCAGCATCCGTATGAACTGTATGGACTGTACAGTCAACAGACTTTTTTTACATGTTTGTCATTTTGAACAGAACACGATATCTCTCTCATCCGACGTTCGTTTGAACCCAAACGAGTTGCGTTGGGTTCGTGACGATGAGGCCTATGCTCCTGTTTGATTTGAAGCGATTCCGAGCACTTTGAGTTTTGAGCAAAATTTGATGCCCTGGATCACTTAGATATCCCAATGTATGCCATTCTCACTAGAGGAGTAGATGTAGTTTTGGGGATTGAACGGTTGAGAACATTATGTAGAATTTATACAAACTATAATGAATTATTCATGAGATTTGTATTGAAAGGAAGTCAATATGAAATCAAAGGGTTAAAATATGGACCTTCTCAAATCATCAACTCTCATAGAATGTAAAATATTTTTAAAAAGGTTAGTAGGGGAGTTGTGGTTAGAATTTATTCTATGGAAGCAAATCGATATTATGAAAATATTCAAAAGGAATTAAAATGCACCTTGGAAAAGCACCATAAGGTCTTCCAAGAAATTCCTAAAGGGATACGTCCATCTAGATATCATGGATTTCAAATTGAACTAATACCTAGAAGTACTCCTCATAATATAAGGCCTTATAAATACCTAGAAAATGTATGTTTGCATCTTGATTATTCCATTTTCTTTGCAGACAGAACGAGACCAGATTGTTGCATGACATGCAGAAATTTATGGAGATGCTTAAAATGCTGGTCAACAGAGGCAGAAAAAACCAGAATGTCATCTATACACTATGAGCCACCCAAAATAAGGCTTTAGAGTCTCATCCATGACTCGTTGAAATTTAGAAGGGGCGTGCTTTAACCCGAATGGCATTACATTCCATTCATAGTGTCCTGCAGGAATGTTAAAAGTTGTCTTGAATTTATCTTTCTCATGGATAGCAACTTGCCAAAATCCAGACTTTAAGTCAAATTTGGAGAAGATTTTGGCTCCTGCAATTCGGGTGACCAAATTACTTTTATTGGGAATAGGGTAGGTGTCATCAGCGAGAACTTTATTTAGAGGCTTATAATTTACAACCAATCTAGGAATGCCTCTAACCTTCTCTGAATGCTTATTTACATAAAATCCATAGCAGTTCCATGGACTAGTGGATTTTCTAATCAATCCTCTTTCTAGCAAGCTTTGAATTTCTTTTGAGCACAATTTCTGGTATTCAACATTCATTGGAATTGCTCTACTTTTGCATGGTGTTCCCATATAGTCTTCTCTATAGGGTAGATAGACTACATGTTTCTTCTGCTTCCAGAAAGTAGTAGGGTTCTCAGAGCATACCGTTGCAGCAAACAATTTTTTCAATTCTTGAATTTGTTGTTGCAGACTAGGTTTTAACAATTGATCTTCAATTCTGAGAACAGACTTCATCTGGTTTAGCTCATGAATCCTCAAAGCCTTCAAAAGATTGATTTCAACAGAATCTATGCATCTGGGGGTAGAAATGAAGGGAAGTTTGAGGATTTTTCTCTGTCCAATGGTTATAAAGTAGCCATTTTGCTGAGGAGAGATCTGGGTAGTGCCATGGGGCGAGACATCTGCTAGAAAGGGGGTTCCAAGAACACAAGCTACTGGGATTTCTGCTAAAAAGAATTTTAAATCTAAGCAGAATTTCTCAAAACACATAGTAGCTTTGGGAACACAGAAAGAGATATTATTCAAGATGTTTCCAAGACCAGTAACTGTAAGATCAGTTTTTTCCCACAAGGAAACATGGATGACATTTTTGTTAAGTAGATTAAGATCAGACCCTGTATCAAGTAGTGTTTTCAATCTAAAATGTAGGTCTTGGATTTTGAGTTCAACGAGGACATGATATTGTTGATGCTTGAGTTTACAGTTGTCCTCTTCTTTTCTTACTTCTTCCTCTTGTCTTCTTTTCAAACTATTTATTTCTTTGCCAAGCTCTGACATAGAAAGAGTGGCTACATGACAACTGACAGGAGGAGCTTTGATGGGGTTGAGACATGGCCTTTGTACTGGTGTTGAAGAATACCATTCAAAAAAGGAGATATATGTGTCATTTGTCTCCATAAAATTTTTCCATTTGTCTGCTAGACTCAGTTTTTCGGTTTTAGTCTTAGCAGCAGTAAAGGCCTTAGACTGAGGATGGGTATACAAATCCCAATTGAGAATATTTTTCATCCAGGCTTCTGTCACATCAGATTTCTTACATCCTTTACAAAGCTTTAAGAACTTTTGAATCTCAGAGGAAGAAGGCCTTTTGATATTCTTTGGGACATAGGCTTTTATTCTTTGTTCAATATCTGGAGATTCTTTAGTAAAGAGACAAAGGACATGTGAATCATGTGGAAAGGGAATGTCTGAACATTAGGGATGAGGACAGACATCTTTTGAGGTAGAAGCTGGAGGGGGTAACTCACTTCTGGGATTGTGATTTTTATGATGCTGGAACTAGAGATTTGAGCTTGAGGCAGAAGTACTTAAAGTAGATAGGCTGACTAATTCATCACAATCAGGACATTTAACAGAAAAAGGAACTTCCCCTAATTGTCCTGCTATATTTCTCAAAGACATATGTACACAGAATTGTGGAAGTGGAGGAGGAGGTCTAGATGGCTTAGGCCAGGAAGAACTATGAGAGAACTGTTTTTGTGGAAATGAAAGTACTGCAGCATTATCAGTCTCTTTGATTTGAACAGAGGTAATCGCTCTCTGTATAGGGAGTTTTGGGGTGTCGATTACCCAATCTGTGGGAAATGAAAGATCTTCCCATCTAATTGTACTATGCTCAACTTTTTGATTTAGAGCATCTGTTAATACTAGAGTACTTGCCATAGAATCTTTACTAGGGGCATGTAGTACAGCAGGGTACATGGTATTGAAGGGAAGTTTGAGGATTTTTCCCTGTCCAATGGTTATAAAGTAGCCATTTTGCTGAGGAGAGATCTGGGTAGTGCCATGGGGCGAGACAGCTGCTAGAAAGGGGGTTCCAAGAACACAAGCTACTGGGATTTCTGCTAAAAAGAATTTTAAATCTAAGCAGAATTTCTCAAAACACATAATAGCTTTGGGAACACAGAAAGAGATATTATTCAAGATGTTTCCAAGACCAGTAACTGTAAGATCCGTTTTTTCCCACAAGGAAACAAGGATGACATTTTTGTTAAACAGATTAAGATCAGACCCTGTATCAAGTAGTGTTTTCAATCTAAAATGCAGGTCTTGGATTTTGAGTTCAACGAGGACATGATATTGTTGATGCTTGAGTTTACAGTTGTCCTCTTCTTTTCTTACTTCTTCCTCTTGTCTTCTTTTCAAACTATTTATTTCTTTGCCAATATCTGACATAGAAAGAGTGGCTACATGACAACTGACAGGAGGAGCTTTGATGGGGTTGAGACATGGCCTTTGTACTGGTGTTGAAGAATACCATTCAAAAAAGGAGATATATGTGTCATTTGTCTCCATAAAATTTTTCCATTTGTCTACTAGACTCAGTTTTTCGGTTTTAGTCTTAGAAGCAGTAAAGGCCTTAGACTGAGGATGGGTATACAAATCCCAATTGAGCATATTTTTCATCCAGGCTTCTGTCACAGCAGATTTCTCCTCTGGAAGAGAATGAGCTTGCTGAGACTATATCTTCTGTGCGCGTTGATGCTAGACACCCACCATAAAGCCACCCATCCCGAACTCCATCAGGACGTTCCCTTCACGAACCAGTGTTATTTGAAGCTGATCTAATGGATCTCCAGACTCGCCTTCACGCCTACCACTGCCCTTAGCGGCCACCTGCCTTAGCGGGACTTACTACCAGCGTTCACTGCAACTTCTATATCCACCCTCTGGTCAACCTTACTCACAGGGGCAGGTAATTTGCGGACACAAATAACATCAACATGCCAAGTCCATGGTCATTTGCACAGAAAATAAAGAGACAATAGAGATATGCGGAAGCTTAAGATAAATCAGAGCTTTATATTAATTGCAGAGCCGAATGGCTATCGGGTATACAACATATGAGTGCAGGATGTACTCTGATAACAGACTATCGACTGAGCAAGAGGCTCATACACTGAGACAGACTCAATCTATGTATTGCTGCCACTTTAGGTTCACGCTGGATGAGCCAGAATCGCGCAGGCTTATCACAATACCCTAAGACAGAAAGACACAAGCTTCAAAGAGAGGGAAGCTAGAAGACTCAAGACTCACACTGACTACTGAGACTGTCGATACTATCGATGATCGCAAATGAACCCCTTCTCATGTTTATATAGCATTCGTGAGTGGAGGAGTATTCATTACGAATCGGATATGACTTGGCCCTTGGGTCTACATGTCGGCCATTATTGAAAGTCGGAAGAGTGATTCACGCAGGAATCTCTGTCCGAACAGACATGCTTTATTCAAAAGTAAAGGACAGGCCCACATGGGTCATCATGCAAGATTCCCATAGTAGGACAAACGATGAAAAGTAATCATGAAAATGTGGGTCAAGCCGCACCAAAAGTCGGAGAAGTGCTTTGAGTTTTCATGATAACTATTGACACCTAGCTATGTACAATGTTACACTGTGGAGTTGATATCGACAACCCATGAAAAATGGATGGCACCACTGTCGGCCACCTAGACTCGATTCAATCAAAAGGTAGATCTCTGAAGTGATTGAAGATGTATGGATCCCAGTGTTGGGGTAGACTTGTCGTAATAGTTCAGGATCTCCATCATCTTCAGCATCTTGTAGCATAAACTTTGTGTGAAGAATCCAAGGATATTTTTCTTGGATGAACATGGCTTTGAACTCTTCATCAGAATATAAATTATGAAGATAATTTAATGGCCTGTGCCATTGTGGAAACATACTGGTAGTTTTTGATGCTTGTGGATTAATGTTGACAGGATTTAACCCAAATGTTAACCACCATTCCATGAGCCAGCTTGGTTCTTCCCAATCTCTGAACATATGGGAAAACTAGATTGAAGTATAAAAGAATTCGAACCTGGCTTTCCATAGAAAAGCATTGAATCATGCAGTTTTATATTGGTCATAATTCAACCCATGTAGCACATTGTTAGGGTTCTGTTCAGGCCAGTCAGATAGAGCACGCATCTTGTTGATCTGAAATGTATGATATACAGGAGATCTGCACCAAGATATTATGGATGGTTCATACCATTGTGTTTCTACTGTTCTGAGCCTAGAAAGATCCCCTAGATCAATTAATTTTTCTCTGGAGGTGATAATGATGGGTTGATGTATCTGTCCCAAAATATGCTGTGGTGGAATTGTTGTAGTATTTCTGGAAAATCCTGGCAGTCCCAATTCTACCAGTTTGGTGTGTCTCAATTGCCATTTTGGTCTCCAGTGAGATTTAAACAATGGCCATGGCATCTCTTCATCATAATAATGTTCTTCTGTTTTTCCACTATCTTTATTGAATATCTTAACAATTATCATACAAGTTAAATAGCCAACCTGCATATAACTTTCAGAGACAAAAGGGAGTTTAATGGTTTTGCAGGGAAGATCATGAAAAGCAGGAATAGTAAGGAAATAACCAGGTACCCTGTCTACTGTACAAGAACCATGAGGTGAAACCATTGATAAGAAGGGTGCCCCCAAAATGCAATCTATTGGTGAATCTGCAATATGAAACCTCATGCCAATACTATATTCACCCAAGAGAATATTTTCCCTTGATATTTCGTATTTGAAGGCAACATCATGGTTTCCCAAACTAGTAACACTGCCAAAACTTGGTCCCCAGTATTTGGCAGGTATTTTCTCTTTTTGCAATAAATAAATATCAGACCCTGTATCAATAAGAGCTGTCAGGGTAAATATTTCTCTGCAAATTTCCAACTTTATCTGTACATAATATTTCTGATAAGAAATGGGCAATACCTACATGCCTGTAAGGTCATGAACTTGATCAATGGGATTTGTCTGATTAGTTATCTCAAAAGGGGCTTCTTCTAATGGTGGAGGAACAAATTCTATTCTTTCTTTTAACAGCTCTATTTCTTGTCTAGCCCAAGTATCTATAGGAAACCCATGTTCAACTTCTTGCTGCAGAATGTCAAGATCTCTATGAATAGATGCAACTTCTATTTTAAGGGTAGAGAGATTTTGGCTAGATCAGAGACAGAAAGTTCTTGAAGTTTTGGAGCTCTGTTAAACTTCATATAGGTCTTTGTATTCTTTTCATAGGAAGCATCCAAAAATAATGGCTATTTTTTAGGAACAGATGCTTGGCCCTTTTGTTCAGACTTGACTGTTTTTACATATGTTTCAAGGAGAGCCGTTTTCATATCTCCCTCTAGGAGACTTTTGATTTGAGCAGGCATTTGAGCTTCATTATCTCCCTTGAAACTGTGCATGTAGATTTTAAGCTTTTCTATAGGAGCAGAGATAGAACTAGTAGAATCACTTATTTCTTCTGTACAAGTGCACTGATAAGGATTAGTGCAGATACAAGTATTATTTACAACTACTTCTTGAATAGAAGAAGATTGATCAGAAGAAGTATCAGAAGAATCATAGCAATGGGATTTTAGAAGATGTGCTTCTAACTTAGGCTGGTGAAATGGGTTGTTTGGACAATCATTTGTTTCATGGGATGGACTTCCACATCTGTTACAAGGAAACCTTACCTGTCTTCTTACCTCAGCTGCCCTTGTATCTCTGAGTTCTTTGGCTCGTTGCTCAAAGAGTTTTCCTTTTCCTCTTCTGGCTGCTTCATTGTCAGGACAATCATGAGCATAATGTCCTTCTTTGCCACAAATCCAGCATTTGAGTTGTTGTTTAGCTTCAACTTTATGAGTTTTCAAATGAATGTCTTTAGGAGAAAAATAGTGAGATCTAAGGAAATATCTGTAATATCCTTTACTATATTGTCCCTTGCCATTTCTTTCTTTCTTATATTCTTTTCTCTTTTTCCTGGGCTGTAAGTCTGTGTTATAGATTCCATATTGTTCAAAGACAGACTTTTGATCGAGAAAATAAGAGGTTTTTGAAACAGATTTTTGAATCTTTATACTAGTGCAGAGGCCTAGTAAAGCTTTAGTAATGATAGCATATATTTCTCCCCAAGTGTAGGTTTCATAGGGAAGAGAAAATGTATCTTCTATTTTTAAATATTCAACAAACCTACTTGGTAGAGCTACCATGTAAACTTGTTTCCAGAGCAAGTTCTTGCTATCTTTTACCTCAAAGATTCTTTGGGTCCATTCCTTATGAAACTGCTCATATTCTGACATCTTTCTGCATTTCATGTTCATTAAGACAGTTTCATGTTTATCAGAGATTTCGGTCTCTGTGCCACACCAGTGTTCTAGGATGAGAGTAGTTAAGGCCCCAATCATGTTATTCATGGGGGTGCCATCAGAATGGTAAACGATATCCCCTTGTTCATCCTTTAGATTTTCTGATTCCATTTTAGTAATCATCAAAGGGGATGAAGTGATTTCCCACCATTTACTGAGTGTTCTAGTAAAGCACTGGATTATAGATTTGCAGGCCTCGACCTCTCCTTTCCCTTTCATGCACATAATTTTATAGGCCACATACATTCTATCAATGACTTGTCTTATTTGGCCCACTGACAGATTGTCTATGTTCCATTCCTGGTACCATTCATCTGCATAAGATAATCCTTCAGGTACTTTTCCTTTGCCAACCAGGTCAAGAGCAGGAGGTCTAGAAGAGTGAGGTGGAATATGTTCATATGAAGGTCTTCGGATGCTGACCATGGCTAGAGGATCTTCTGTAGGTTTTGTAGAAGATTCAGGCTTGGAAGATTAAGGGGGAAAGAAAACTGGAAATTTCTTAGTAATAGGTTTAGCAGCAGGATTATATACAGGAGGAGACAGAATAGACATATGAGGAGCAGATCTCAAAAAGGAATCAGGGATAGGCCTATCTTCTTTTTTCTTCTTGAGTTCAGAAAGAGATTTGCCTATTGTGGTTAGGGATTCACCTAATTCTCCCACAATTTCTTCCTGTTTTTCTGTCTGTCTAGTAGAAACTCCTTGTAGAGTATGCTCCACCTTTTGATCAAGATTTACAATCTTTTCTTGGACTTGGTTCACAGCATGGACTACTGTGTTTGTGGAGACTTGTAAATCATATATTTTCTCAGGCTTTATATGTGCCTTTGGCTGAAATACCTGAGTGGCCATGCCTCTTAAGGTAGTATTGGTCCAGTTTAACTGTTCAGATACAGACTGGACTCGCTTATCAATACCAGAGAGTTGATTTCCGGTATCTATAAGTAAAGGAGTGGCTTTTGCATGGTTAGAGTCATTTTCGAGCAGAATGCTCTGAAAAGGAGGGAAAGTGGTTTTTGACTCTATAGTTTGGCCATCCGTACTCTTCCATTGATGTCCAGGAGTTTCAGAGATTTCTCCTGTGACTTGGACTGATAGGGACTGCATTGATTTCTTCCAATGGTAGAAAGAAATCCAACAATTGTTTTTCTTCATGTACTCCTTCCATTCTTCAGACAATTTCTGTTTTTCCTTTGCAGGAGTACTAATATTAAATTCCTCTGCTTCAGGATTGGTAAATAAATCCCAATTTTTCATTTTCTTGATCCAATCCTCAGGGAATTCCCCTTTTTGACATCCAGTCATAACTGTCAAATATTTCATTATCTCTTCTATGGCTGGTTTGGTCATGGATTTAGGTATAGGATTGGAGAATCTGCTTTCAGGGATTACAGTATCACACTGTTCAATATAGCCTAGACCGTATTGAGAAAATGATAGAAGACATGATGTATTTAGGTATTATTCAACCAAGAGGGAGTTCATTTTCAGCTCCAGTACTTATGGTGAGAAAAAAAGATAATTCTTGGAGGATGTGTCTAGATTATAGAGATATAAACAAAATCACCATCAAGGATAAATTCCCTATTCCAAATATTTATGAGATATTAAATGAGCTTCATGGAGTGGCTTACTTGAAAAAGTTAGATTTTAAATCAGGATACCACCAAATCAGATTACAAAAAGAAGACATTCCTAAAATAACTTTCAAAACACATGAAGGGCACTATGATTTCTTGGTCATGCCTTTTGGGTTAATTAATTATCCTTCTAGTTTTCAAAGCCTTATGAACAAAATTTTAATACGCATAATTAGAAAGTTGGTGTTAGTTTTCTTTGATGATATACTTATATATATATATATATAATCATGGGAAGACCACATTAAACAATTGGATAAAGTCCTACAAATTTTGGAGAAAAATCAATTATATGTAAACAGATTCAAATGTGCTTTTGGGAAATAAGAAGTAGAGTATTTGGGCCGTATTTTTTCAAGGGAAGGGGTTAAGGTGGATGCTCAAAAGATTCAATATATTACAAGGTGACCTATTCCTAAGAACATCAAGCGTCTTAGAGAATTTTTGGGTCTTACATGATATTATAAAAAATTTGTTAAGAATTATGCATACATTGCAGGCCCACTCACATCTCCTTTGAAGAAAAAAACACTTGTATGGATAGAATATGCTACATTGGAATTCTTACTTTTAAAGGATGCCATGCCTTCTAAACCAATATTGGAAACAACTAATTTTGGTAAAACATTCATAGTTGAATTTGATGCATCAAGACAAGGAATTGGAGTAGTATTGACACAAGAAGGGAGACCATTGGTCTTTGAAAGTAAACAGTTCAAGGGAAACAACTTGATGAAATATACATATGAAAAAAAAATATAAACAATTTACATAATTAAAAATGGTGACAATATCTCAGTGGGGGGCATATTAAATTCAAGACAGGCCGTTACAGTCTAAAGTATTTTTTGGAGCAATTATTGTCATTAGAAGAGGAACAAAATTGGGTAGAAAAAAATGCAAGGGTTTGAATTTGAAATATATAAAAAAGGGGGAAGGATAATGTGGTAGTAGATTCCCTTTCCAGAATAGACAAAGCCTCAATTTTATATTCCATTACATCTTCGTTTCCTACATGGTTGGAAGAATCTCACCAAGAATGAAAAAATGGCAATACTACTAGACATAAAATACAATGTAAAAAGGAAAGGATGTGTTGGAATATTGAGAGGGGGGGTGAATCGGTATGAGCAATTTTTTCCACTTTCAATCACAATATATAAACTTCAACTTTATCAGAAGTATATAATTTATGATTGCATTCAATATATCATGATAATTTAACCCTACGTAGTACCATTCAACAATATCACATCATACACATAGTACACCAAAATTTACATGGAAACCCAAATGGGATAAAACCATAGAATTCTTTCTTATATATATCAAGATTACATTCATAGGAAGCACCAACTTCCAAATTCTCTAGCACCAACTGGAAGGAGTCTCCAACCCCTTATTTATAGGCTCCAACTTGAAGGAAGATACAACTCCCTGAATTCTCCAACTACAACTGGAAGGAGGCTCCAATACCCTTTTTTACAAGCTCCAACCTGAAGGAAGCTCCAACACCCTATATTCTCTAGCTCCAACTAGAAATAGGCTCACCCTGTTGACATAAGTACTTATAGACTTCTTCTAGAGTTGAAATCAATGACAACTAACTTTCCAACAATCTCCCCCTTTGGCATTGATGCCAACACTCATACTCCATCTATGTCGAATGCTCCTGATGTTTCTCCCCCCTTTGACATCAATGGAAAAGGGAAACTCTCTTTGGGCTTGCTCCCTCTGTCTTCATGCCTCTGATCTTTCTCTCCTGATATTTCTCTTATCATCTACAAATAGTGACTACCCCTATTAGTATACCTTCTCTGAACAATATTTCTCTAACTTCATGCGCTTCCCCTATCTTCATGCTTCTTATCTTTTCTCTTGTGATTTTGTTCTTTCTCTTCCCCTTTGACATAAGGGTGACTGATTCTGATGATTTCTCCCCCCCCTATATTCTTTTTCAAGATGCCATGTAGATCAATGTGGGGATTCATGTACATGCTTTATTTCCCTTCTTTCGATGCTTCTTGTCCATTGGTGCTTCCTCTTGTAATTCTCTGACATATATAAAAAAAATTCAAATTTACTTGAATTCATATCTTCATATCTTGTCATTTTCATTGCTTAGACATCAATGACCATAATTTTCGATAATTTCCCTTTGATAGTATGGCTTCTGGTGATGGTTTATCTTCACCTATTCTATTGTGCCTTTCACTACTTACCTTCCTATGACTAACTGATTCCACTTGTCAATATGATTTCATCCACTATCATATATCTATTTAGACCTGCTAAGGATCTTATAAATCCATCTTTGTCCATATGTCATAAACTTTCCATGATTCTGCTACTCAACTGCACACAATGTTGACCCATTTGTCGATTTCAATATATTTCTTCTCTTCAAACAAAATCAAATATGTCCACTGATCTGCTCTATCTTTAACACATCCTCGAGTTTGTATGTCACTACTTGGAATCTTCTATAAAATCATGAACCCCTGCCTGAAAAGCGTGCCAATGATATTCTGTGTAACTGTCAATTGATACATGTATCTGAATGTGTTCCGAAAATAATCAATCTTTCATAAGACATTCTACACTTCTGTCATCAAAACACTTTGAAACCACCTTCCCAAAATATTCAAACACTTCAAACTGCTCGAAAGATAGTTATCCGATTTATAGATTTCCTAATTAGACTCACACTCTTCAAGATTCATACTCATTGGGAGTCTCCAAGTCATATGGATTAGAAAGGTGGAGGAATCCACCCTAATGCAGATTAATCTTCCTCATTATCATCTTTCTAAATTATGACATCTTCCTTTTTTCCTGTATATTCATCATGATCTCGTACTACTACAAATCTTGAGAGTATGACTTCTAGAAGTACTTCATTAATTTGTTCTTCCTTCACCTGCTCTTCATTTTATTGTTCTTGTTTTCTTTTCCAAACCTTCTTATATATGATATCAGTGTTCTCTTTCATAGAAGTATCCATCATGCTTCTATAGTCACTATTGGACATGAATTGTGGAGATAGTATTAAGGAAAATCATAAGTATGGAAGAGGTGTGAAGTAGAAGAAGAAGAAGAGGGAAGACACGGTAGGATCGGGAGTGCGAAAATGAGGCACATTCAAGAGTACAATGTTCATATGAGGAACAAAACAAATGAATAAAGAAAGAGAATAAGTCAGGTGAAAAGGAAGGATGAAAACCTGACGTACTAAAGATAGAAGGATGCACAAAAGCAAGAAGAAAAATAGTCAGAGTGCAAGAGAAACATGCAGATGGAAAATGAGGTAAAGAAGCCCCAACAACAAGTCAACTTGAGTTATCATGAATTGTAATAGCATTTTAGGATGAACAAAGTAGGGTTTTAATCCCTATAATTTATGTATAAATATGTAATGGGTTGGGAGAATAGGGATTCTTCTCGAGCGATATTGCGGAGCATGTTCCAATCTATCGATAGATCTTGTCAGTAAGGAGAGTGATAGAATAGGTTGATAAGGAAAGAGTCTATGTCAGAATGTTAAGAAGATGTTGCAGAGAGAGAGAGTCTTGCACTGCAGAGTGGCTAAGTTAGATGAAGTAAAAGATAGCATGATATATCTTTGTAAGCATAGTGTGCAAGCCTGAGACAATTATAGATAGAATAATAAAGAATCCAACCATTATGGATGTAGCCCAAAGTTTGGTGAATCACATTAACTACTGTTCCTATTGTCTTTTATGTGATTGATCATAGATATTTTCTTGATCTATGTTAGACTAGATGTTTCTTCTATGTGATCATTGCGCAAAACTTATGAATGTTACAATGTTTGGTTTATTACACAATCTGAAGTATAATGCTAATACATATATGAATTCACTAAGTAATCTTAGAAGAGAGAACACAAAATAACACACATAGAATGGATAAGTAAGAATGAAAGGGATGCTCACCTCCCATTCCCTCACTACTGTATAAACTCAGTACTTGCAACCCCAATAGATGCCTCGGGAGAGACTTCACTTGCATGCAGGTAATGTCGAAAGGGTTAGTGTATGAAGGGTTTTGTTGGTCAATATAACTCAAACCTAGGGTATTCCAACCTCACACACACCAAAAAATGGTTTCGTTAATAGGACCCAAAATCTGTGATTGCGGGAATGTTTTGGAGGTCAAATAAGAAAGAGATCTCATAATGGTTAGAAGGGAAGGAATGAGACTTTGCTAGGAAAGAGAATAGAAACCCTCATATCATTAATGAGAAATGGATGAAAAGGTATGTGTACATAGAGCTGCATGAAGTTTTCTTTGGCAAATTTCCAATTATTTTGGTTGAGTGGTTAAAAATATTAGTGGAAAAAACTGAAAGGTACCGAACCGTGACACTGAGGAATTGGACTCTTGAGTTGGTAAGACAATTGAATTCTGTAAGTAATAAAACTTATCACACAATTGATTTATGGTTGGATAGTATATTAGGAGGATATATTACGAAAATCATAGTATATTGTACCTAGTGATACAATGTTGCAGAAAGGGACTTATTCAAATATCCACACAGAAGGTTCATGAAACCATTGGGAATGTGGATAAAAATGATGTTGTGTGACAAGTGTGTGATTAAAATGGAGTTTGATTGCTAAGGAGATTTGCGAACATAGGGGAACCAGGGGATGATAAGAGGATAGTCTTAGAATATGAGAGAATGAAGGAAGAAATCAAGAAGGAAGGGAGGGACTGAGGATGTTGAGAACTGAAGAAGAAGGTATATCAGAGGAAGAAGATGATTTTGGAGTACTGTGTAGTGGAAGAAGGTATAAGAGGTAAAATACTAGGGCTAAGAAAGGGGATCCATGCAGTGATCTAGATTGGAGAGGACCTTGCGTAATAGTGCAAATCATGGAGATACCACTCATAAGAGGAGAGGAAGAGGAGTTCCATTCCAATCCTATAATAGAATATCCGCTAAGTCCTACTCATAATGGATCCTATTTTGAATCCACGACCCTCTGTGCATCACCACAATCTGAGATAAGAATTCAAGAGTTGTTGAAAGCACTTGTAGTTAGTGGAGAGAATCCTAGTAGAAATCATAACAATGGAAGCAGTGCATAGAGTCAGAGTCAACCAACATCGCCAAGAGGAGGGACTACACAAAGCAACATGGAAAGGGTAGAAAACACCCTCAGACTACCCAAGTTCCAGGGAGTTGGGTTAGAGGACCCAGAACAACAACTATTTGCTGCGAGACAATTTGGGATGATAAGAACATCTAAGATGAGGCCGTGAATATTGCATAGCTGAAAACAACATTTAGAGGGCATGTGTTAGTTTGGTACATGAAGCTGCAGAGTACCATGCCTATAGGAGAAGCCAATAATTTGGTGGAGATAAGACACACATTATTAAAAGAGTTCAAGAAGCCAAAGTCCGAGTCACAATATATTACAGAGCTGAAGGAAATTAAACAAGTGTAGATTGAATTAGTCTGGTATTATGACCAACATTTAAGGATATTATTGGTATACTAACATTCCATATCCCTGATAAAAAATATCAAGAATGGTTTATTGTAGGACTTCTACTTCACATTCACATGTTGTTGATTCAACAGAAGTTGGCATCGCAACATGACGCTTTGAAGATTGCAATAAAATTAGAGGCATCCTCTATAGGAGATAGTGGAGGGATGGTGTAAGTCTAGACACAGTTGGCTGCTTTGATGATTCAACTAGCATAACTCACAAAAGAGGAGGAGAAATGAGACCAAGTCTGGTGTACCAAGTGTAGGATTGAAGGCCACCATGAGGACGAATTCCCAACATTTGTGCAGTATTTGGTGGCTGGAGCACCGAATATATTACCAGGAGGGGGGTATTGCGAGATATGTAAGAAATGGGGAAATCATCAAACTGAGTTTCCACTACTACAAAAGTATCAAAGTACACCAAGAAACTTATTTTGCAATTTTTGTAAGTCAGTCAGACATGAAGAGAAGTATTGTCACGCATTCGATTTGATGAGGGAGCGCACTTCCGATATGTACAAGATTCAAGAGGAGAATGTTATGATGGAAGGAGGTGGTCCACAGTATAATAATTAGAGAGGATTTAATCTAGGGAACAAAGGAAATTTTGGTAGAGGTCGAGGCAGAGGAGGAAGAGGGCCGATAATATATTACAATTGTAACCAACCGAGACACTTAGCCTGCGATTTCCCAAATCCATGTACAACGTGCACATACTGTAGAGAATTGAACCATGAAAAATAAGAGTTTCCTCTACTACTTGCAAAATGGCAGGCAAGAGGGAATTAGAACTAGAATCCAAATTAGAATGTGCAGAAGATATCAGCCAAAAAATGAAACGAAGGACCTAGAATAACAATTGTTACGCATGTAGGACCTAGAATAACAATTGTTACGCATGTAGGATGTGATGAATGGACAGAAGAATACTGATCAATGGGTAAAGAAGTCATCAGGACCTATACCAACCTTCAATCCTCAACAAGAAAAAGAGACATATCAGAGGGAAATAAACTAGGTACTTGGAAAGTATTGGGGAGAATCAACATCATCTGCGCCTCATGTCGGAGATCACGTTGTGCTAGAGAGGCCAACTGGGAAGGTAAGAACTCTAAGAGAATTCTTTAGAATTTTCATAGAGATGATGAAAGATGAAACTGCGTTGAATGCACTTTATGAAGTGATTTATCATTACATTCAAGGAAGGGAAACTCCCATTGCACAAAGGGTGGTGAATGAGATACTTCACAAAAATAGGACCAACAGAGAATTCAAATTAAGTGCACAACTTATGGAATATGATGTGGATAATGTTATCTTGGATTTTGGATATGATGTGATTGTGTTATCAAAGCATACCTGAGAGATGATGGGAAAGCCCAAGATGGTACAATCTCCTATTCAATTAAGGCTTGTGAATTATCCCAAGATAATATCGATTGCTCGATTGACATAAATACCTATGAACATAGATGGAGTACACAATGTGGCAGACATTGAATTTATTGAGATCATGGATGATAGTCAACCATATCCCACATTGATGGGACTTGAATGGGATTTTTATAATCAAGAGATCATTAATATGAAGAGGAGGGAAATGATACTTGAAGTCAAAGAGTTGAAAGTGACTGCACCATTGGACCCAACAGAAGAAAAGATATGCACAGAGCCAACAAGAGGAAATGACATTAACAACTTGTATAATATGACTATGTGAATGGATGATTATGTGAACCCCACTACCGATGGTGTGCTAAGTTTGTGAAGTACCAGTGCATGTGCATCATATTCATAGGAAGGTCTAGAGCATTGGCAGTAGAGGATGCATGAAGTATCAACTGGACAATGTGCAAGCATAACTCGATAATTGCGTTGGATTGGAACAAAGTTATGTGATCAACCCATGTTCGATGGATTGAATAATATAATATTTTTTGTAAAGTCATTTGAGTTGTAGGTACTTGAATAGAAAAGGCTATTGGCACTAGATGTTGGCCTAAAAGCCACTCTAGCTAGATGGTGGGCTACACACAAAGAGGGAATGGAAGACTGGTCACATTGTAGAAGACTAATGCAAGTGAGGTTTGGTATTGAGATATAAAATATTGTACATAAGTATACAAGGGAGAGTGACCCAGCAGATCATGTGGATAAGTACAGAAACAGATGGATTTCGACACCAAACAAGGAATGGATACATGGATTTATACATACACTAGATACAATTCCAAAGAACTGGTATTTGGAATTGGAAATGTGTAGAGAGACAACCAACTTGGACGAGCTGACTCAGAGATTTAAGGTCACATTTACATTTGAACATGATTCTCCATCAATAGATGTAGCATTACAGGCTACTCAAACCAAGATATTCTAAGAAGAAGGGCCGATGGAGGTGGTACCACTCTGCGATGCACATAGAGATGATATGACTGTTTATGAGTTATTAGAGTGTTACAATTTTGCTAAGGAAGAACATGATAAAGAAGATCTCAAGAATGTACAAGTACCTGAAAAATAAGGAGAATGGGTAGTATAAGGGCCAGAGATTGAATCCACTTCATACACACAACTAATAAAGACAAGGTAAACATTGGGACGAAAGAGAACCCAAAGTTTGCATTAATAGGGGATTACTGGAGTGATGAGATAGTAGAGAAGATTGCAGACTTATTGCGTGAATATAAATACCTATTCCCAACTACATTTTCATAGATGAAGGGGATCGCCAAGGACTTAGGTGAGATGAAGATTCCTTGAAACCAGGTACTAAGCCAGTGCAACAAATACCTTACAGGTTAAATACGAAGTACAAAGAGAAGGTGAAAGCATAAATAGACAAAATGTTGGACGCTGGGATCATTGAACCCATGGTAGAATCGAAGTGGATAAGTCCAATGGTAGTGTAGGACAAGAAAATAGGAGGAATCAATATTTGCGTGGATCTAAGGAAGTTGCATGATGCATGTTTACATGACCCATTTCCAACACCATTCACAGATGAGGTATTGGAGAACATAGGAGGGAAAGAGACTTATTCTTTCACAGATGGATTCTCTGGGTATAATTAGACAAAAAATGTATAGGAGGACCGATACAAGACTACTTTCATGACAGAGTGGGGAAATTATCAGTATATAGTAATGCCCTTTGGACTGAATAATTCCCCTGTAGTTTTTTCAAGAGTCGTGGTTGCAATGTTTAAGGAATTTATTCATAAGTTCCTTGAAGTATACGTAGACAATTGGATTGTGTTTATTATACTGAAGGATCACATAGAAGTACTCAATATAATGTTGGATAGGTGTGGAAAGTGTCATATTTTACTGAATTTGAAGAAGTGCATTTTTTTGCACCGTTTGAAATTTTGTTGGGCCATGTAGTCTGTAAGCAGGGATTACTTGTGGATCTGACTAATATTGTAGTGATTCTATATTTAGAAACACCTACATCAGTCAGACAAGTGATGGAAACTCTGGGGAATACATGATATTATAGGATTTTTATCAAAGTCTAGGCACATATCACAACACCTATGGAAAAGTTGTTGAAGAAGGAAGCGGAGTTCCAATGGAACACAGACTGTCATAAGGGTTTGGACACCTTCAAGAAAAAAATAGTGACCCCACCAATTTTTATCTTTTTAGATTGGAACAAGGAGTTCCACATTCATGTAGATGCATCATCCATAGCATTGGGTGCAATACTATCTCAAACAGGGAAGGGATACATAGATCATCCCATTTCTTTTTCAAGTAGGAATATGTCCAAAGAAAAGAATAACTACACCACCATAGAACGAGAAGGATTGGAAATGGTATATGCACTACAAAATTTCAGACATTACTTACTAGGGTCTCATTTTAAGATGTATACATACCACTCTACACTAAAATACTTGGTGAACAAGACAATGTTAG
>JASDQU010585785.1:8277-29731 GCA_032191745.1 Picea mariana | reverse complement strand
TGAGGTTGTGGTGAAACCGAGGAAGTTGAATGAAGGACCAAAAAATCTATTGTGTATACTCTCAGGAGAAGATGCATAGAATTTATATGACAACTTACCATATGCACAACTATTTGCAGTTAAAATGATGGATGTATACTTCTCGGACATCGTGCATTTTTTAAGTACAGGAATGGTCCCATTAGACATGACAATTGCACAAAAGAAACAACTAGTAGTTAAAGAAACATACTATCAACTCATTGCAGGAAATTTGTATAAGTTAGGTGCATATGGAATCTTGATACAATGTGTGTTGGAACATGAAAAACCTATGATACGTGCGGAAGCACACAAAGGGATTACATGAGTATATTATGTAGGAAAAGTGACAACACAAAATATTTTGTGCACAAGGCTCTGGTGGCCCACACTTCATAAATATGCTAAAGACTATTCTCAGTCATGCGATGTATGTCAAAGGGTGGGAAAGCCATCCAGGAGGGATGAAATGCATATAAATCCTTAGGTTATATTTCAAGCATTTGATAAATGGGCCATAGACTTCGTGGGGCCAATCAACCCACAAGCAAGAAGATCGAGAGAAAGTTACATAATCACCATGACAAAGTATTTGACAAGATGGAAATAAGAAACACCCATTGTAGACTGCACTGTGGAGACTGCTATGCAATTTCTATTTGAGAATGTAGTCACATGATTTGGATGTCCACGCATATTACTTAGTGATCAAGGGACACATTTCCTGAATAAAACAATTGCAACATTGACGAAGGAGTTTCAAATTCATCATTAGAAGAGTACTCTGTATCATCCTCATGCCAATGGGATAATGGAAGCTTTCAATAAAATCCTGGAGAATGATTTGACAAAGATCTGCAACATAGGGAGACATGATTGGGAATTAATATTTCCTGTGGTTTTATGGGCCTACAGGACTAGAAGTAAAAAGTTGATAGGGCAGACACCTTTTAGGTTGGTCTATGGGAAAGAAGCAATAATGCCAATGGATTTTATTCCACCTGGCCTATGCATTGTCATGATTAATGATATTTCAAACTCTAGTGCAATAGAAGAGAGATTTTCATAGTGGCTACAGCTTGAGGAAGACCGGTTTGTCACATGTTTCCATTAGCATGTTTAGAAAGAAAGAGAGAAGGCATGGCATGCTAGACACAATATTAAACATAAAAAGTTCCAAGTGGGAGACTTAGTATTACTCTATGATAGTAAGTTTATGCAACATCCAGGGAATTTTAGAATGAATTGTTTAGGACCCTATGTGATTCAACATGTGACATAGGTAGGTGTTGCATAGTTGGAAACCTTAAATGGAGAATTCCTTGGAGGAATGGTGAATGCGAGTCGGTTGAAACTCTATAGAGACACCCAATAGTCTGTGCAGTAATATGGATTGTGCCAGAACACATGTATCATAGTAATTGTACTATAGTAGGGAGGTAAAACACAAAAAACATATAAAAAGTAGAAAAAGGAAGAAAAACATATTAAAAGTAGATATAGAAAAAGAAAAAGATTACATAGCACAAAGACATAAGAAATTGTGAAGAAAGAAGTATTGTCGCGCTATTGGGATGGAATTGCACCAATTAAGAAAATAATACATAGAAGAAAAAGACCGCAAATAAAAAAATGTGAAATCAAGAAAGGTTGTGCAGTATAGTAATGGCAATATGATTAAATATTAAAGCAAGGAAACAATGACTACAAAGTGGTAATGATAGGTCATAAAGATGATGTATAATCTTAAATGGTAAAATCCTCTGGAAATCATGACAGACTGGAAGTACGAGGAAAAACTTACATGATGGATTTGGTAATAAAGCTACATTTATTTAACCATTCATCAACCATGTTGGTGGATTAGACAAGTTAGTTAAGGAATCAAGAGACATGAATAGTCAGCAAGGAGGCCCAAAATAAGTCGAGGGTCACCAAACATGAATGATTTTTTTTATGAGCTACATGTATGTAAGAATGAACCAAAGCAAACCAGAGCTGACTCAGAGATAAGCTATAGCCACACCAGAAGAAACATAGAGAAAGTAAAGAAACCTATCACATGAAATAATAGACCTGTTGAAAGTTAGAGTGTCATCAACAGTGACACATAAGAAATCAAAATGACCATTAGTTGCACCAAAGGTTGAGGAAATACCTGGAGCTTTGAATTCACAAGAAAATTTCCACAGGGACTATATAGCACAGTGAAAACACAAGGTGCCTCAAGTTAAAGTACCAGTAGATGGAAAATACCCACTGGCCACACCAACAATCCCACTTGGTGTAAGTATTGAAGGGGACATACTAGGCAATATTTCCACCCTCAAGTTTGTATATCATGATATCACAGATGAGTAGAAGTTTCCTGAGCTATCCAAGATAAAGTACTTGTCCACCAAGAGCGTTCCAGGCATAAGAGAAATGCTTCTTGAACCACATATGTAGGAAAGAGGACTGAATAAGTTAGGGATATTGAACCTAATGGAGATTCCCCATTTTGGACATAGCCTGGAAATCAATTCCTGTGTAAAGTAATTACTGAGTTGAATCCATGGAGGAATGTTGTGGGTTGCCTCATCGATATCGATTGATAATGAATTAATTGAGTGTATCATAGGGTTACCAAAAACAAGAGAGGATCAGACCACATTGTTCAATGAAGCAGGGGAGAAAGCACAATCAGAATCCATGAAGGAGAAGTTTCACACCTTCAGGGGAAAAAGGGAGTTGGATGTTGCGAACATCAATGATGACAGTGTCCAGTTTTCAATACAGGTGTTGGAATGAAAATTATTGAGGAAGTACCACAAGGACGAAGTTCCTACTATAGTAATCATAGGCGCAGAAAAATGCTCGAAGGGGGTCCAAATGAATTGGGCCACATTCTTAGTGAATCAATTTTCGACAGACTGCATAAAGGCCCAAGAAAAAGGCACAGAGTTTCATTATGCATAGATTCTTATTTTGATTGCACTAGTGGGATGGAGGGAACCAGGTTATTACCAATGTATGAGAATAGATGGTAGATGCAATGCAACTATGTGGTATGATTACTTATGGAATACGCCAAAAAAAAGGAGGCAAACAAATAAAAATGTTACATTTTATGTATACTTTTATGCAATCAGGTACATCATAAAACATACACTGTACATCACAACTAAGATGGTAGAAACCTACCAGAATATTACGCGATTCAAAGTAGGGATGCACCATATGTATGTGCAAGAAAAAAGAGACCCTGCGTGCCAGTGGTTTCCAACCAGCTACAAGTTGAAAACAAATGATGTATGCCTAATCACTAATTATTGGGAAGTCGATTGGAAAATACCATCAAAACAAACGGGCCACCCGAAAGATGAAGAAGAACAAGACATGGATGACGAATAAATGGGTGAGGGGCAGGGGAATGACCAGAACAATGGAGCAGGAAATACACTGGGACCATCGGTAGGAGAAGCGCAGTCCCCAGTCCCTACAACAAGAATAAAATGAAAAAGACAAGGGGAAGGAGCCAACATGAGGTGCACGCAAGAAGACGAAAGTGCACAAGGTACCCCCCGTCTATAATCTGACCAATGATGACATGGAAATAATCGACTACCAACAGTGTGATGCCGTAGAGGAAGTCATTGAGGAAGCTGTTGACACGAAGATTAATTTTTTTTCCACCCTTTAAAAATGAAGCTTCATCTTTTCTTGAGCCATGGAGCCGCCCTTATTCCAAAAAAGAAAGGAGTCAGAATCACCCGTCCCTTTTCGGGTTTCAGAATTCATCTCTTCTTGAGGTGTGATCTTCAACTATCCCTTTCTACTGGCGTCGAAATCTCGAAGCCATTTCAAAATATTAAGAAATATAAAGTAAAAAGGGGGAAGAAATGAATGTTACTTTTTCCATTGCTTACCACAAAGCACTCTTTAATTTGTAATTAATCAAATCCCTAAACACAATTATCTCTCTCTTAGTATTTCATGATTCGGTGTTCTCTCTGCTAAAGCATTTTCAAACTCTTCTCCTTCGAACTCTCGGTCCTCGATTTTACAAAAAGTAAAAAATTAAAAAGTTTTTATTAGCCACTAATCATGATTAATTAAAGTTTATTTTTAATATATGAATGATTAGTGCCTCGCTGATCTCATCGCAATTTCGTGATCCGGGGTTTACTTGTGACATATCCTCTATCGCCAGGATCCATGAAGTTCCGAAATGTGAAATCGTGTTTTCTTTAAACAAACCCAAAGATTAAAAGATTAAACTATTTTCAAAACACGATTAATGATGACTAAGATGCTTTTTGCTTTTCGGGAATTAAGGAAGGCAGTGATTTTCGGGTTTTCAGCTTCGAAATTGTCGATATACGACAGTATTGATAACGGGTAAATGCAAATATTTTTGACCTAAGTTCGTATCTCTAAGCATATATTTCAAATTAAAAGCATTTATTTTTCATCGATGGTATCAGTACTCTCTCTACAACACAAATTTAGATATTAATAAAGGTCCTATGTGTTGAAGTTCATTCTTAACCTTTGCCTTTGTAGCGAGTCGCATTTGTCCAGTTTTATAACTTTTCTTTGTAAACAGGTTTTCTCGTCCAGTATAACCACCATGGCACCCATGAAGGCCACCAAGAAAAATGAGGAAGTTGTAGAGGTGTCGAGTCCAGATGGAGATGTTGTATCTGACACGATACTGCATTCTATCGTTTCTATAAAATCCTGGAGGCAGATTTTCAAAACTCTCGATTATGAGATTAAGAACTTCCCCCATGATCCTGACAACAAACTCCAGGATATAGCAGAGTCTGAACTTCATAAGGTGGCTACATGGTAGCAACTCCTGACTTACAACAACATGATCAATTGGGCTTTAGAGCAAGCGGACGTGTAGACGAGAAGAATTTTGGATAGCGAAGGGGTCGTCATCGGCTCCTTTAGACTAGAACATATACAAGTAATGTATAAACTGTCTTCCTATCCCAAATACATTTATAATAAAGATTTTGTTAGTGAGTTTTAGAGGAAAGAATGTTTTGAGTCAGACCAATACAAGTAATGTATAAACTGTCTTCCTATCCCAAATACATTTATAATAAAGATTTTGTTAGTGAGTTTTAGAGGAAAGAATGTTTTGAGTCAGACCAAATGTATTCTGACATAATAAAATACTGGTGGAGAAACAAAGAAAAATTCAGGTCCGACACACATGGTGTTTATGCCACAACATCTTTAAACGAGTATATGGTTTATGTGGTGATGATTTTATGTAGGGTTTTTGGTAGATAAAGTCCTACCCACTTCCCAGTGGAATGGGTACCTCTTTTTCATGAGGCCGAAGAAGGTTACAGCTTCAATTGGGATAAGGTTTTATCTGATAACATAGCGAGAGACGTTATGGAGTACCAGACTGCAAGATCAAAAGTCCAAACAACAGCCTTTTATATGTCCGCATACATTATGGAAGCTATATTCTTCTCAAATCCTTTCCCTTTGATGAATTGGAGTTGGAATCCAACTTACCCAGAGCCTATTCATGAATATCATTCTAAACTTTGGGAAGAAAATGCCAAAGATTCATTCTATGAGATTTGTCATTTCATGGTAATACCACTACACTAGATGCTATATGACTGTGCACCCCCTCTCATTCCAGAGTTGGTAATAGGGAGCCTTCGAGCAATTGCTGACTGGTTTATAGAGGAGAATTTCTCCTACATCAAAGTTTTCAAATGTTTGATTCCTCCACATGCACTCCCAAAATTCCTCCCTAACAGACTAGTGTGCAGAGAGGTAGCTTATCAAATAGTAACGGGTGGAATCGGGATAGAATTAAAAACAACTCAAAAGAAGTCTTGGCCTGTTTTTCCCATTCAGATTGGAAAATTTTCACTTCTCAACTTGGGTCATTCCAAGGTTGAAGTGGCAGCACTGGAGGGGGTCAAATTGGTATACCTCGAGCATAGGAAGTACAATCCTTACCAGTTAGTGGGGAAACACATGGCCCACTGCAATATGAAAGCATATGAACATGAGGAGTCCCCTTGGGATGACATGTTCAAAGGGACTAAGACTTATAAAGAGGTGCTAGAATGAGTAAAGACACTATAGTCCGACCTACAAGCTAGTTTTTGGACCTTTCAGAAGCATAGACGGAGTAGCCTACCCAAATTGTTGGAAGGAGAAACAATCAACCTCCCCCAGGAACAAGAAAATATTCCCCTAGGTTTCGAACAGGAAGCACAGGAGAAGGGCAATCCCGAAAAAGTCCCATAGGATACTGAAAGGCCCCCACAAAACAAAGAGGCCTTACAGATGAAAAAACCATAGACAGAAATAGAGAGGAGGTCTGGGATACCTCCCAAGTCCAGTAAGTTCACACCCCCTTCATCACCTAGTGTTTATGTCAATACACCTAAGGCAATAGGAGGGAAATGATATACAGAGATAGGAAGTACCATAGCTTCCTTAACCCCCTTACAGTCCGCTTTTGGATTCCCACAGATGGGCGCCTTATTTGTTGATGACCTCACCTCTATCTCCATAGATGAGATTCCTCCTTCTGATTATTTTTTCAGCAGAAAGAGGAAGGTTGTCCTGAAACACGAGATGTATATGAAGGAGGGAGAGACTTTGACTAAGCAATGAAGTATCATTTGGAAAATCATACTGTTGGAATGATAGATAACCAAAAGTTAATCATGCGATGATTAAGGTTGCAGTTTTGTAACTACTTTTATCCTAGAAAGTAGGAGATTATTAACCATCAAGTATGGATGAACTTGTATAAATACAGGGAACGAAAACTAAAATGGGCCTTTTTGATCTCTCTAAAAAAAAAAAGATTGTTGATGAAGTAATTTTGAACAAACTCTAAATTTATAGAAATGCAGATTAAAGATTCTAGATCTTGTCACTTCTGAGTTATGTGTTTCCCTTTCATCTCATCTTTCTTATATATGTTTAATTGATGAATTCTTGGCCACAATTTAGTGCAGCCTCTACTGTGGAAATTATTCTTGTTATTTCAAATCATTTACAATTTTTCCTCTGTATCTGTTATCAACAGATACAAGACTTGCAGATGCTTAGATTTCAACATCATATGCTTCATTAATATTTTTCTCATTTCATAGTCTTCTGTTACAAATGTGAGATTCCTAAAAAATTGATGCCTCACTTTGCTAATAGATTTATGTTTTTCTCCATATCATGCATGTTTCATTTCTTTAAAAATTAACTCAGATACAAGAAAAGGCCTACAATTTGGTCATACTATTTATTTGTGTTTTGACATCATTCTCGTTACATTGTGGAATAGAGATAATCAACCTAAAAAGAAAACACAAAACTTTATCCTCCTTTACTTTCCTCCTTCATGACACTACCAGTTGCAAGGCAACCTAACATTGAGCCCAGCCTCTCGGATCAAACCAACATTGCTATAAATTTATTTAACACTATTTTACAAACAACAACTAACCAGGTTGACTTAGAACGTTCATGGGCAACAATTGAGAGAGATATCAGTATCCAGGAAAAATGGGAATTTTGACAGAGACAGTTGAGAAACCAATAATAGCCTTTATGTTTTTATCAGTATTTTTTCTATTCTTAGCTTCCTCTGTTTTTTCATATGCCTTGATAGTATACTTTAAAGCCTTAAAGTATAAACTCAGGAACAACAGAAGCTATGAGGAAACAAGTAAAACAACACCAGAAGGTGTAGGATCAGTTGGAAACATTGTAGTAGTTCTTGGAAGCAACCCGAATAACACTAGAGTGCATATCAGGGGGAGGACTGCCCACAATTCCCATTGAGGAAGAAGAGGCTGTTAATCGAATCTTTATCGAGCTAACAGCTGGGCACAAATCATTACAAATCAAGAAATACTCAATTGAGTTCCCAACACCCAAACTATAAGAACATATGAAAAAACTAAGATATTTGAACATAGTAGTGTGATAGATGCCTATACACATACTACAAAGCTTGCAAATAGGTATTTTGCATGAGATTAGGCTCCATGCATATGAAGCAAATCGAGAAATGAAAAAAAGTGATGGATGAAAGGGATCAATTGCAGCAACAATACACCACTTCTATACAACCAAAGAATGAATTTGAAGGAAAAGTGGAAGAAACAATGAAGGAAAAGAATGAGGTCGAGGAAAGGGATAGGAAATCTCTAAAAGAAAAGGATGAATCCAAGATAATGGCGTAGAAGACACAAGAGGCCATCCAAAATCTGTACAAGGAAATTTCAAAGGTACCGATAGTAATAAAGGCTACTATGGATGAGCAAGTGTTGAAAATTGGTGAAGTCATCAAAGTATTCCACAAGAGAATATACGACCTACAGTTTCACAGTACGGCAGGAACACCATTGGTGGAAAGAAAAGGAAGAGAAAGAATGGCAATAACAGCCATAGAAAACATGAATAAGTTGGAGAAAGAATGCACAAAAATCTGCAAGGAAAGTGCACAAATCTAGATAGACCTGGTAGAGGATTCATAAATGAAGGTCATCGAAGAAAAATGAAGGGAGGCACACGAAAAGGCCCAGAAATCTCCAGAGAGCATAAACACCCTTCCATTGGTCGAGCGAATGACGACCATTTTGTCACAGAACCAGTCATACGTGGAAGTTGAAAAGATGTGGGATCAATAGAATATCCTTCAGTAGTTCTTAGGACCTATGCAAGAAGAAAAACTCAAGGTGATAGGAGAAATAGAAACCGTGCAGGGCAAGGTGAAGCAAGAAGCAAATGAAACAAAATAATATCTTACGTCCTTGACTGCGTAGGGGGTAGAAGATATTGTGGAAACATACATAGAAATAATAAAGGAAGTTACAATAGCTAAGGATGCCTCCCAAAAGTTCATCGAAGCATGGAGGAACACACAATAGTTCTAAGTGGTTTGGGACGAGACACAAGTGAGTGTTGGAAAGGCAGTGTGGAGATAGTATTCAGGAAAATCATAAGTATGGAAGAGGTGCGCAATATAAGAATAAGAAGAAGGAGGACAAGGTAGGATCATGAGTGCACAACTCAGGCACATTCAAGAGTACAATGCACAACTAAGGAATAAAACAGAGGAATAAAGAAGAGAATACAACAAAGAATAAAGCAAGAGAAGAAAGTGGGCAAAAAGGAAGGATGACAACATGATGTGATAAATATAGAAGGACGTGCAAAAGAAAGAAGAAAAATAGTCAGAGTGCAAAAGTAGCATGCAAATGGAAAATCAGGTAAAGCATCCTGAACAACAAGTCAACTTGAGTTATCATGAGTTGTAATATATTTTTGGGATGAACAAAGTAGGGTTTTAAGCCCTAGAATTTATGTAAAAATATGTAATGGGTTGGGAGAATAGGGTCTCTTCTCTAGTGGTATTGTGGATATCATTCCAAGTTGTCGAGAGTTCCTTTCAGTAAGGAGAGTGATAGAATAGGTTGAGAAGGAAATAGTCTATGTTGGAATGTTAAGGAGATGTTACAAAGAGAGAGAGGCTTGCACTACAGAGTGTCTAGGTTAGATGAAGGAAAATATAGCATACTATATCTTTGTAAGTGCAGTGCGCAAGCTTGAGACAATTATAGATAGTTTAATAAAGAAGCCAGTTGTTGTGGATGTAGCCCAAAGTTGGGTGAACCACGTTAACTATTGTGTCTATTGTATTTTATGTGATTGATCATGGATATTTTATTGGATAAACTAGATGTATCTTCTGCGTGATCATTGTGCAATAGTTATGGATGTTACAATATTTGGCTTATGCTACAATATGAAGTATAATGGTAATACATAATTGAATTCACTAAGTAATCTAAGAAGAGAAAACACAGAATAACGTGCACAGAACGAATAAGTAAGAATGAGAAGGATGATCACTTCTCATTCCCTCACTACTACATAAACTTGGTTCCTGCAACCCCAATAGATGCCTCAAGTGAGACTTCACTTGCATGCATGTGATTTTGAAAGGGCTGGTGTCTGAAGGGTTTTTTTTGGTCAAGATAACTTGAACCTAGGGTCTTATAAACACGTGCACAGCAACAGTCATGAGCTATGTGTCCATAATTGTGGAATTTGTAACACTTAATATTGTAAGAAGTCACATACACATTTCTTGCTTGCCCATTTATTCCATAAGGTATGCAATCTAAAAATTTATGTCTAAAGTTATGATAAGTAAAACAATGACCATAAAATAAAATTTCATACTTGGAAGTGGATGATCTTCTTTGTTATGTAGTCCTTTTGAATTCATGCCTTGGTTGATCATGGTCTTCTTTTATGATGTTTCCTTCACATTGATTGAAGCTTCTTTGATACCTGAAAGTGGAGGGTATTCTTTGATATCCGTCTCTTCTGTAATCTTATTCTTGAGTCTTCTTCATTTTTGGAATTCTCTCCTTTCAGGTCTTGCATTCTTCCTTCTTAATAAGGCCTCTGATGATTTCTGCATAACTCTTAGCCTTCTCTTCATTCTTCCTTTCTAGTAACCTATAACATTTCTCTTCAACTTTCTTTACGGATGGTGTGGAGCTTTATCTCTCTTCAATGTTCTTGCTGAGCTTGAGAACTTTAACTCTTAATGTGACAACTTCTTCTTCAAACTTCTCACAATATTCTTCTTTCTTGATGATATGGATCTTCATGACTTCTTCCATTCTCTTTACTTATTCAAGTTGGGTCTTCAAGGTGATGATTTCTTCTTCAAGTATTATTTCTTGTTGAATAAATTATGCTTCAATCTTATTTAATTCCTTATATATTTCCTTGAGATAGCTAGTCAAAATATTTTCTCTCTTGTCTGCTTCCTTTCTTTGTGCTACTATTTTGGCTTCCAAAAACCACTTTTCTTCCAACTAAATTTTGTATGTTTCTTCAATCCTTCTACTTGGACTTTTATGTTTGTAATCATCTGCTGGACTTATTCAGAGTTGGGATTTTGAGACCCCCTCTTTAGCTCGATCAATTCTTCCCTGAGTGACTTGTTCTTCCTTGTTTCTTTTGTCAGTTCGTCTAAAGCACTGATTAATTCCGCTTTAAGATATACTATGACTTCTTCACAATATTCTTCTTCTTAATTTGTGTGACATGAATAACATATTTCTTCTCATTCTTATTCAACATATTTTTTATTTTTATTAGCATGCTCTAGCTCTGCAATCGAATGAGATTCCTTAAAGTATAGATTATGTAGCTTATCCCAAATTTCCTTGTCTAATGAACAATGTCCCACTTTGTCTTTTATTGGATCATGTAATCTTTCCAAGATGAAATCCATTTCTATTTTGTTGCTTCTTTTTATTTCCTTCTTGGATGCAATCTTTAGTATCTTTGAACTGGTGTATCCTGTAACAACTGAGTACCAAACACCATACCCTTGTGCTCCTAGAAATTTTTTCATCATGTTTCTCCATATCTCATAGCTTTTACCATTCTGACCATCAAACATTGGCTCTCCATTATTAGTGCAATCCATGATCTACCTTCCGGTGGTTAGACTCTATCTGAAGGAACCTACTTTGATACCAATTGTTGGAATACTGAGAAGGGGGGGGGGGGTNGAGCACTTTTTTCCACTTTCAATCATAATATATAAACTTCAAATTTATCAGCAATATATCATTTATGATTTCATTCAATATATCAAGAGCATATAACCATAAGAAATACCATTCAACAATATCACATCACATACACAGTACACCGGAATTTATGTGGAAACCAAAATGGGAGAAAACCACAAAATGATTTCTTGTATATACCATTCATAGGAAGCACCGACTTCCAAATTCTCCATCACCAATTGGAAGGAGGCTCCAACCCCTTATTTATAGGCTCCAACATGAAGGAAGATACAACTCCCTGAATTCTTTAGCTACAACTAGAAGGAGACTCCAACCCCTTAGTTTACAGGCTCCAACCTGAAGGAAGATCCAACTCCTTATATTCTATGGATCCAACTAGAAGGAGGCTATGACCCCCTAATTTACAGGCTCCAACCTAAAGGAAGATCCAACTCCCTGTATTCTCTGGCTCCAACCGGAAGGAGGATACAATCCCATTTCCTTGCTCCATCCTATCACCATTAAATATAAGTGTAGACTCAACCTATCACCACCATTGATATAGTCACTACCACTGTCACATCAATCTGCCACTTTCACTGTCACATCAACCTGTCACTGTCACTGTCACTGTCACATCAACCTGTCACTGCCAATTTTCCACTGTTATACCATCATCAACCAACTATAAATAGATCCACTCACATGGATACCAAATTCATCACCAAGATGTGCATAAAACTATGTGTCATAACAAGCCTATGCTATATCTATATACCATGTACCATATCCATCAACCATAAACAATATCACTCATAACATGTTTCAATCATGCCATACACCATGTACCATAAGATATCATCAATGAGGTGCCTCAAGCATGTGATAACATCACCATGACATGTACCAAACAAGATACCAAGATAACCAAGATAACCAATATATTCTTCTAATCAATGTACCATAACATCACCAAGGTGTATCTTAAGCATATGCCCAAATCTCCAAACTATGTTCCACAATGTACCTCAAGCATGTATCATACCATGTTCCATAATATATGCCTCAAGTATATTCCAATGTCACAAAGACGCGCCTCTAACAATGAACCATGACATCACTCAACCATGTACCATGTATCAAATCATATGCCCAACTCTCAAAACCATGCGTGAAGTATGAATCAATACACAACCTTCAAAACACATGTAAAACATACCTTTAATCATGTAGCATACCTCATACACAAGATTGCAAACATGTAGCTCTTCCTCAACCTCAACAACTTGGTACTAGAATCCTCCTCAAAACTTTTCATATATTCACAACTTGTATACTATCAACCCATAGATCTTTGTGATTTTCTCTTCTACGACTCACGTACATCCTCTCCTTGCCCACTGTCAACCCACAAATAACCTATCCATGATTTTCTACACTATGACCCACGTACATCTCCGTCTTTCTAAGGTGTGACCCGTGGATAACCTCAGAAATCTAGTTCAGTCACATCCATACACTTCACTCCTTCATACTTTCCCTATCTCAGATATGCTACAAAAGAATAAACCATATCACTTATTTACTTAGAATATATTCAATAGACTTGTGTATGTGAATGTGCTTATGAGAGACTCCTTGAGGTGTACTTATACTTTTTCAAAGTAACTTCTCTCTTAACATTACGACTTCTTGTTACAACCACTTTACCCTTTAATTAATGTCTTGTAATTTTTTAGGGGCTTCTTAACCATTCTTTAGGGATTCCAACTTCAAGAGGGCATGTCTAGTCAACCGTGAGGAACCACGTGACATACCACATATCGTTGTAAATGATACAACAAGGACTATTCATATATGAGTATGTTACATGCATTTACATTGTCCTTCATGTCCTTATTCCTCAAACAACTTTGGGTTCCGTGACCACACCATCTAGGGATTCTCAACCCTTCTTCTAGGGTTGAATAGGGTTGACATCAATGCTTCTAGACTTCTTATAGAGTTTACATCAATGACAACTAACTTTCCAACATGATTAACTATATGGAACATTGGTAGTGGAATGGAGATACCCTTTGGTACAAGGGTAGAATATTTTTATTCCCTCAATCAAAGTTGAAGGAAAAAATATTAAGGGAGTCTCATGACTCTCTGATGGAAGGAAATTTATTGTTCCTTGAAACATATCAAAGTAGCCGAAAAATAGTTTTTTTGGGAAGGAATAAAGAAAGATATTCAAAAATTTGTAAGAGAATGTTAGCTTTACCAAAGAAATAAAGGAGAGACACTAAAAGCTCTCATTAAACTTTATCCTTTACACATACCTAATCAAATATGGGAAGATATATCAATGGATTTCATTATAGGTTTATATAAATTAGAAGGTAAGGATGCCATTTTTGTGGTAGTGGATAGAATCACAAAATATGCATATTTTTGTGGAATTCAAAGTACATATATGACAAGTCAAGTGGAAGAAGTGTTCATGAAGGAAATTATAGACTTCATGGTTTTCCTAAAGTAATACTAAGTGACAGAGATCCAAAATTCACAGAAAGTTTTTGGAAAGAATTATGGAAGATGAGTGGAACTACACTAGCTATGAGTTCAACATATAATCCACAAAAAAATGGTCAAGCATAAATAGTTAACAAATTTTTAGATGGTTATCTACGTTGCTATTCTTCAAAAAAGAAATGTCAATGGGTGAAATGAATTCCTTTAGCAAAATGGTGGTATAATACCACCTATCACACATCTACTAAGATGTCCCCATTTAAATCCCTTTATGGATATCCAATTCTTAGTATCTCATACTTTTTGCAGGACATGTCCAAAGTGTAGGCCATAGAGTCACATATGGATAAGACTAAAGAAACTTTGAAAATTCTTAAGGAAAACCTTAAAACGGCACAAAACATGATGAAGCAGGAAGCATATCAACATCGAAGTGAAAGACAATTTGAGGAGGGTGATTGGGTATTTTTGAGACTATAAACTTATGTAAGAAATGTACTCTCAAACAAAAGAAGAATAAGAAATTAGCTCAAAAATTGTATGGACCCTACAAGAATATTCACAATATTGGATATGTGGCATACGAGTTAGATTTTCCTTCCTCTCGCATTCATAGGATTTTTCATGTATCTTACCTAAAAAAGGTTTTGGGACAAACTATGCCAGTGCAAACAGAACTTCCAGAATTAGATGAAGAAGGGAAGTTGATTCTTGAACCAGAAAATGTTATAGATCGAACTTCTATATCTCTTCAGAATATAATTTTTATGGAGTACCTATTCAAGTGGAAGAATATGCCTCCAGAAGAAGCTACATGGGAAAATGGGTAGTTCATGAAGAAACACCCTAAATCACAAGCTTTGAGGGGGAATATTTTTTAAAAGAGAGGGACTATGTTAAGGCCCTCACACTCATTTACTATTAGTTTATTAGTTATGGTTAGGTCGTGTTGTCCCTTGGTGTAAGAAAGAGAAGATTAAGGAAGGAAGACAAAGCATGAAGTGAGCGGAAGGAACACAAACCGAGGAAGGGTTGAAGTGGCTAAAGAAGCATAAAATAAGGAACAAGGTAAAGGAAAAGAAAAACATTAAAAGACAAGGTCAAGGAAGACAAAGCAACAAAGAAGATGAATTGTGGACAACTCAGCAAGCGGAAGAAGACACCAATGGGTGCCTTGGAGCACCTCGCGGAGAAGAAGGAAGAACATGTTGGCGAAGCCCTTAAAATGCAGGTCATGTGGACCTAGAGTTTTGGGACCTATGGTTTTGGTACATAGGGTTTTAGGCCTAGGGTTTTGACACCTAGGCTTCGACCTAGAGTTGTCTATGAGTCATGAAATGTATAAAAAGAGGTCTAGAAGAGTTGAGAGGGGTTATTGTTTTTCATTGGTTGTTGTGACATAGAGAGATTGAGTTGTAAGAGTGAATCCTTGTATTGTGAAATCTTCAGCTAGGTGCAAAGATCAACCCTGCAGCTGGGTGGATAGGGAGGGAAGAAGAGAGAGATATGATTTGCAACAAAGTGCACAAATAGAAATGTATGTTTTCATCTAATATATCAAGAAACACAGTTCCATGGATGTAGCCCTAGGGAGAGGGTGAACCACGTAAATGTTGTTGTTTTTTGTGGCCGATGTTGTGTTATTTACTATATGTTATACTTTTATTGCA
The DNA here is from genome assembly GCA_032191745.1 of Picea mariana. Lineage (NCBI taxonomy): Eukaryota > Viridiplantae > Streptophyta > Pinopsida > Pinales > Pinaceae > Picea > Picea mariana. The sequence continues at coordinate 13,935 of JASDQU010585785.1, read as the reverse complement.
TGGTTGTTTTCCCTATTAGAGATGAGAGATATAACTAACTTCGCGAAGTAAGCTTAATAGTGGTAAAGAGCATCTAGGTTACATTGCATTGTTATTCTGAAATCATCTTGCATTTCCTCTGGTTGTAGACACCTGTGTCTTGTATCCCCCTATTGCTACTTCGGGTGAGACTTCATCTGCTTCTCAGGTGTTGCCAAAAGGGCCAGTAGTTAGGGTTTGCTAGTGCGTTGTTGGGTAGGTTACATTATTCTCATTTTATCTCCTGTTTATAATAAATGATATTCATTTGTATATGCATCTAATCTTGTCTTGTTCATTGAATATATTGTAAAAGGAGGTTTCCCCCTCGAAGTGGATTATTCATTGGATATTTTTGGAGTTTGGTTCATAACATGTGTATACTTTGGATGATAATGAAGTTTCAAGTGATGACCATTTGTGGGTTTTATGGCCCCATTAATTTTGGTGAATATTTTATCCCATGGTCTCAATGGTCTAGTTCATTGGACATTTCTATCTTGTGTGCAGTTTTACAACAATTGTTTCCATGATTGATTTGTACAAATATATAAGTTTTGTTTTGAATGTATTTTGTTGTTTTGGTTGTGTAGATTATAGTTAGATGAATCTTTCATATCTCTATCCAATTATACTTAATTTTATGCATGATAAATTCATATGCAAATCAATTGTATCATTACAAAAAGAAAAATTGTTGTTGTAGCCAAATGCAAAAAAATGACTTTCTTAATGTTGAATATATAGTCAAATTATAACCAATGTATAATATTCCAGATATTGACTTGTTGAATCCAATGTACACTTTTAAATTATAAATAAAATATTTATTTCTAATATACAAACATACATACATATACATATGCATATACACATACACATGTATTACAATGCTCATTACAAAAAGAACAATTCAAAAAAGATTATAATGTTAAAGTGTTAGATCCATATGACAATAAAGTTTCTGATTTTGGACAAATTCATTCTTTCTCAATCCTCCATGAAGTGGAACTCCCTAAGGATGCTAATGTCAATATTATTAAATTCATGGGAAACATTCCTCTCCATACAAACATAAGCTAGATGGGTGTAAGTGTCTAGATGGGTGTAAATGTCTAAAAGAGAAGTTGAGAAGTTCTTCATGTTGTAGAACTGGACACTGGATACTTTTATCTTGTCTAGTTCACGGAGAATTGTTGTATTTGAGTTCTTTTATGTTGTCAAGTTGGAGAATAGTACATGCAGTTCTATTATGTTATGGAGTTGGAAACCCATTGTGCTTGATGTTTTAGAGTGTTTATATATGTTTGTTTAGAAAATTCGAATAGTAATACAATAAGTTTATAATTTTGTAATGATATTTATATTTTACTCACAATATATGCATGCGTATTTAACACAAGTTTTGTTTAATGGGTTACTTCATTGTATTGTTTGATGGGTTATAATATTTTGATTCTCATGTACAATATTTAATAGGTTACGAGACAATATTAATGTTTTATGATAATATTAATGTTTTATGAATTACATTGTTAAATTGGTTCTTATGTATTATTTAATGGGTTACTTTAAAGTATTGTTTAATAGGTTGCATGCTAATTTAATGTTTTTTTATTTTATTTTAATGTTTGACACTAATATTTAGTTAACAATACATTTTAGAATGAAGGTTAAGTATATAATTTTACAAATATGTTTGATTGGTATTAATATCACGTGAAAAAATAAGGATTTACAATATTTAATATATTATTTACATTTATATAAATTAATCATAATAATAACAATGTTTTATTGTTATTTAATAAATTATTTATATTTATACATTAATAACAAATAATAATGAATATCTATAATATATACCACTCTAAAAATAATAATGAATATTTATAATATATACCACTCTAAAAATAATAATGAATATCTATAATATATACCACTCTAAAAATAATAATGAATATCTATAATATATACCACTCTAAAAATAATAATGAATATCTATAATATATACCACTTTAAAAATAATAATGAATATCTATAATATATACCACTCTAAAAACTATCAAGCCAATAGTTAACTACTAAAACATGGATATAAAATAACTAGATTTATATTTATTAGTTGTAGTAGTTAAATTCAGGTCTTTACATGTACATGATTCAATTTAGTAGTAAAAAAAATTTAATGACTCAATAAACTAATAAATATATTATAAACCATGATTAGTAGTATATGTTCTAGTTATTATTTGTCTAACTTGATTTGTTAATAAATTAATCCTATTATAAAGGATCGATATTATATAATTATTTGTAGTTTTTCAAGAATAATATGTTTCTAAATATGTTTTTTTTTTTTTTTTAATCACAAATTATTAAAATTGTACTAGTATTATGGAAATTGAATCATGGATAATCCCTTAAAGCTAGAAAAACACTAGCTATGAAGTGAGGGAGGTAAATTCCAAGGTGAGTGTGGGAATTGCATCTAGATTTTCTTTGGGGTTATTTCAAGTAGTGTTAAGACTTATCATCAATGAGGAGAGAGTTTGGTGTAAATGTGTTGAACCTAAACAAAAAAGATCTAGCTAGCAAATGACATACACAAATTGTATAGAAAATATGAGAAAAGAAAAACAGGAGAGAAAGAATGGAAGAATTCTAGTTAACCAAATGAATGAATGATAATTTACACATGATATACTCTGTATAACTCAACTAATGTGCATTGGAGGAGAAGCCAATGTGCCATAATGGTAGTCTAGAGTGATCTAGACACACACCAATAGTTACAAGAGTAAACTTCCACCTAGTCTCATCTCTCAGGCAGTTATGGGAGTGAACTCCCACCTAGTCTGAGTTAACTAGTCTCTCAGTCTTCAATTAACCGACTGAAACAAAGTGAAGTGAGGAGGAGATCAATGAGTCATGAGTAATGCACTAGTCTCATGATGATCCCAAGGACAATGCACATTAACTGGCGATGATCCCAATGTTGCATGGTGATGATCCCAATGTGGCATCTAGACTCCACTCAACTGATCAAATTGAAGTGTGAACTGAAGAGAATATTCTCCTAGAGGAATATTCTCCCTAAATTATAGGAGGCTGAATAATGAATAATAAACATAGGGAAAACCTTAGGAAAAATAAATCTTAAGTGTGTGTGAACTATCTCCAACATGCCCCTTGAACATCACTATGGTGAAAATAAATAATGGGTCCCGACAACGAGGCCATGTTAGGTACCCAAATAGAAAAGATACACTGAAATAAATGAGGAAAGAGGGAAAACCTCATGGGAACTGCCCCCTCAAAGTACAATGTATATAAAAAGAAGAACTGACAGTTGTTAGGCAATTATGTCCTTCACTCCAAGATGATTGCGCAGAGAATGGAACTTCTGCTCAGTGAAGGTCTTGGTAAAGATGTCTGCAGTCTGTTCTGTTGAAGGAAAGAACTGTAGGTCGATGATCCCATCGTGTACTATGTACTGGATGTAGTGCATGTGGATCTTGATGTGCTTCATCTGCTTCCTCTGAACTGGATCTCTGCAGAACTTCAGAGTGCTCTGGTTGTCACACCAGATGATGATTGACCGATGAAACTGAATGCCCAACTCAATGAGAGCATGTTGTAGCCACATAGCCTAAATGGTTATGTTAAATACCCCTCTGTACTCTGCCTCGACTGAAGATAGAGAAATAATAGCCTGCTTCTTGCTCAACCAACGGATAGGCCCGAAACCAAGATTGAGTGAGTAACTATATGTGGACTTGTGATCAATGCTATTTCCAGCCCAGTCAAAATCAGTGAACCTGATGAGGTCCAATGTGGAGTCAGTTGCATAGTGAATCCAAAAGGTGATGGTGCCATGTACATATCAAAGGATACACTTTGCGGCCACTTAATGTAGCTCATGCAGCTCCTACATGAACCTGGAGACTGCTCCAACTGCATAGGAGAGGTTTTGTATGGAGTGTGTGAGATACAACAAGCTCCCCACTGGCTATGCGTAAAGTGTGTTTTCCACCAGTGGAGTGTCCCCACTAACCTCAAGTCTGACTCCTGATAGGAAAGGATTCGGGGAAAACTTGCAGCCTTCCATGTGAAATATCTCAAGGAGATCTCGTGCATACTTGGCCTGAGATAGTTTGATGCCTAATTCATCCTAGCTAATCTCGAGTCCAAGGAAGAAATGTAGTGGACCCATGTTTGTGATCAAGAACATGTCATGCATAATCCTCTTGACTGCAACAATCGCTGAAGTCGAGAAACCGGTGATCAAAAAATCATCAACATACTGAAATATGAGTAGAAGTGAATCAACCATATTGAGCATGTAAACATTCGGGTATGAATTACAACGTACAAAGTTTTGTGACAACAGGTAGGAGTCCATCTTAGCATACCATGCCCTTAGGGTCTGCTTGAGGCCATAAAGAGACTTCGTCAGTTGACATACCAAAAATGAATCCTGCACAAATCCCCGGGGTTGCTCCATATATATCTCCTCAGAGAGATCGCCATGAAGAAATGCATTCTTCATGTACATCTAGTGGAATTCCATCCCTTGGCTGCTGTAATGGAAAGTGCCAAACGTATGGAATCCATCTTCGCTACCAGAGCGAAGGTCTCATCATAGTCAATGTTGTGCACCTGCTGAAATCCTTTGGAAACTATCCTAGCTTTGTATTTGCTAACATGTCCATCCACTATGCTCTTGGTCCTATAGACCCATTTGCACCTGACAAGTTTCCTTCTTGAAGGAAGGGGAACTAGATTCCAATTCTGGTTCTTAAGGAGGGAGTTGTACTCCTCCTGCGTAACAGATTCCCAAAAGGTATTTTCAATAGCCTCGCCATAGGATTGTGTATCTGAAGACTGAACTAAGAAAATATGCCTGGGTGGCATTGGTTCAGTGACAGTGAGTGCAAGAGGAGGCTCCTCGAAATCAAATCGAGTCCTCCTAGTATCAACTGGATCCCCAACAAGATCTCCTACATCCTAAAGAGTAGTCTTGGCTCACTTGGGCCTCTAGTCTGGCTCTGTATCTGCATTTTCATGCACTGAATCTACATCTGAATGTACTAACTCTGTATCTAGATCATATGAATCCTATGAATCAGAACCCTCATCTAAAGAAGAGTCGACATGTGCATGCTCATCATCTCTGACAGGTGGAAGAACAAAAGTGTCTGCATGCGGCTATTGAGGTACATGCGAGACACTTTCCTCAAATTGGACAGTCCTCTCAATGAGGAGCCTGTTCGAGGAAAGATCAATGAGTATGTATACATTTACACCATCAGGGTATCCAACAAAGATACACTCTGTGCTCTATGGATCAAGTGCCTTCCTCTTCTTAGAGGGAATCTTGGCCCATGCACGAGAACCAAAAATACAGAAGTGGGTCACTTTCGGTTGGAGGCCACTCTAAGTCTCATGGGGTTCTTGTTGGACCCTTCGTTTTGAGAAAGAATTGCACAAGTTTTGACTAAGCACAAGTTGCGAAAAATCCATCAGAGGCCAGGAGAAAGAGCAACAAAAAGCAGTTGCGGAAGCCAGTGCAATGCCAACAAAGCAACAACCGGTTGCAACAGAACAAGAAGGCATGAAAACAGAGAAGGAAGACAC
>JASDQU010585784.1:35355-47246 GCA_032191745.1 Picea mariana | reverse complement strand
ATCAGCTTTATATTTACTTTTATAAAGCCACTTATTACCAATAGGTTTGATGCCAATAGGAGGATCCACCAACCTCCAAGTGCCATTTTTAATAAGAGCATCATACTCTTTTTGCATTGTAGCTTTCCATTCATTACAACTAGTGGCTTCTTCAAAAGTAGTAGGTTCATTAACAGCAGAAAATTTTAACTCAAATTCACCAAACCTTTTTGGCATTGTCTTGGTTCATGTTGATCTACGTATTGATTGCTGCAATGTTTGCTCAGTTTCAAGAGTGTTTCAAATAGGTTCTTCAGGACCATTATTATCCTCCAATTTTTCCTCAGTAGGAACATTATTATCAACCAATTGTTCTTCTACAGAAACATTATTATCATCAAAAACATTGCTATCAACTAATTTTTCTTCATTCTTTGATGTGGTCTCATTCTCTGGTGTTGTTGAAGGAAAATCCATAGACTAGTCTAGAATATGAATCCCCCCTTCAGGATGTGGGAGATCATTATCCCATTCATAATAAAACTTCTTGGAAGAGAATATATCCAAATGATTGAGTTGCCTATCAATAGTAGAAGCACCTTTAGCAAATTTGAGAAAAACATCTCTTGAAATAACAAATTTCTTGTTTTCCTCATCATACAATCAATACGCTATGGAGGTATTAGAATACCCCAAGAAAGGACATTTGCGACTTCTTGCACCCAATTTGTCACGTTGTTGTTTAGGAATTAACGCATAACATGGAGAACCAAAAACTCTGAAATGTTGAACAACAGGAAGACAATTATACCATAATTCATAAGGGGACTTATTATTGATGGCAGTAGAAGGACAACGATTGCGAATATAAATGGCACAATGTACTACTTCTCCCCAAAACATCAACCTGACATTCTGAAAAAGCATCATTGACCTTACCATATTAAGCAAAGTTCTGTTCATGCGCTCTGCTACACCGTTCTGTTGTGGAGTATAAGGGACGGTGGTCTGATGTTTAATACCATTATTTTGTAAGTACTTTTCAAATTCATTAGAGGTGTATTCACCACCATTATCTCATCGTAGAGTGCCAATATTAAGTTGAGTTTCATTTGTAATCCATAAATGAAAATTCTTAAAAGTTGCAAAAACCTGAGATTTCTCTTTCAACAGATAAACCCAACACATCCTCGTGTAGTCATCAATAAAAGTTAGCAGATATTTATTACCATTTGTAGATTGAACTGGCATGGGCCCACATAAATCAGAGTGTATGAGACCTAACTTCCTGGAAGCTCGGGAAGTAGATCCATAAAAAGGTTGTTTACAATGCTTACCTAAAATACAAGCATTGCATGGAGAAAGCTTTCTTGGAATAGTAGGAAGCCCTTGAATACCTTGTTGTTTCATAATCCAGATACTATCATAATTAATATGACCAAAACAAGCATGCCACAATAAGCTTGAAGATAAAGTATCACTATGCTGAGCCAAAATAGCTGAATTAGATTGAAAAGAGGATGACCCTTTCAGTTTTAAAAGTTTGTCTTCTTCAACACTAGTCATAACAATCACCTGATCATATGCTTTTCTTATTTCAATTATACCATCAAACATATGTATATGTTAGCGATATTTCTTGTATAGGGGGGTAGAACACAAAAGAAGGGGTAAAAACCCACTTGTCCAAAGTTTCGGGTGATAACGCGCCCATGGTAAGCAGCAAGCAAGACCGGGCGGTCCAGATTTACGCGCCCAGATCAACGACGCATATTGGATTCTGGACCCCCCTTGCCTTCCGATCTTTAAGCAGGGGGGGGTCCGGAATCGGGGGCGCACCTCTCCAACGGTCCAGATGAGCGCGCCCGGATCAACGGCGATGGAGACCATTCCAGACCCACCCCGCCCTTCTACCTTTAAGCGGAGGAGGGGGTCCGGAATCGTAGATGCAGTTTCCGATGGCCACGATCGAGGAGCCCAGATCAACGGCTCAGGCACGGCCCCGACCTTCTCAGCTGCCCTGTCTTTAGTCCGCATGGGCCCGCCTCCCGCCATGTCATCTTTCTGCCCGCCTTTCCCTTGCCGCCATGTGTCACCATCCACCTCTCTCTCACACCTCCAGATGGCCTTTCCCTCGTCTCATCATCCATTTATCATTCGCCACGTATCAGCCTTTCACCGTATTAAACTTGCCTCGTCCATTCACCCGCTGTCTCTGCGTATATCCCTAATGAATCATGTCAATTCCCCCGCCACCTCTCTCACCTCTCATCGTCCTTTCCTCTATCCTTACAGTTGAAGCCCCTTCATTCCATAGCTATACCTCACTTCCCGCGTTGGTCTCCACGCCCGTCCTATGAACCCGTCAGTTATTCCAGGTGGCAACGCGAGAAGTCGTCCATATCCCGAAGTGCTGAGTTGGTTGGGCCGTTCCCGATCCCAAGAAGCAGTTATTGAAGCGATTGGTGGTGGTTAGACATCGTCTCCACCATTATGGGGACGTCCTACAATGAATTAAAGGCACGTCGATTCGACGATGTAACTGTCAGAAGATCGATCGCGTCTGCCATAAGTTGCACGGTTATTCAAAGATTGCGGCTACAGAGTGTCAGAAGCCATGCAGACGCAAAGCCTTCAATGCGGTTTCTTGGTTCCGCTGCTGTTGTTGTTTTGAGTATATGTAGGCATTTTTGCCATTTTTGTATCTATCGATGGTAGAGCTGAGCTCCCGACTGTAAGTTTCAGCGACATCCTGGTTTCCGGGTTATGCCTCTGTGTCTGAGACTTCTTGGTTAATGACAAACAGTTCTTCTTTTTACATCTCTGTTTCATCTCATGCCGGAGTGTTCACAGTCGAATGATTCGCGTGGATTGCTGCATTTGTGTTATGATAAAGGATTTGTCGTGGCATTTATGTACTCTCTGGTTCTTTGTGTTTGAATGTAAAAGGGTTTTGCGTTTGAATACATTCTTCTCCAGTCTGTGATGGACCTGATGTTTATTATAGACCTTCGCATCCTTCTTGCATAAGTCTTCCACCTGCTCACCCTTTTACTACGACTCACTATTTGGAGTTTATCAAGACCTCACTCGTTCATGCATGCCTGGTCTAGTTTCTGAGTTGAGATTGTGCCGTTTTGAGTTTCCCTCCATTTGATCACCCTTTAAACAAATCGTGACGTTAATCTGATGGGCGTCGGGCTCTGCTCCTGCTAGCAATCCAGGGGTGACTTCTGGCTCCAACAATATAGAATGTTCTTGCTGCATTATATGTATGAGAGACATTAGATTTCTATTTAATTGAGGAATGTAAAGAACATCATGCAATATATAATCAACAAGTCCTGGTAGGCGAAGTCGAATAGATCCAATTTGTGAAGCCTTTAACTGGGACTTATCGGCAAAATAAACTATTCCATCAATGTGATTATTGAATGTTTCAAAAAAATCTCTTCTGAAGGTCATATGGCAAGTGGCTCCAGTATCTAAAATCCAAGTGTCTTCCCAAGAAGCAAAAGAAGTGCTAACAACTTCATTTATACTAAAATTACAATGTGCAACAATATAGTTGGCAGATTCAGGTGGTTTTCCTTTATCTGGAGGTTGTTGCTCTTTCTTTTCACTAATCCTTTCCCAAGGAATGCAACAATGAGAAGATGTATGACCCAGTTTACCACACCTACAACTATCTCTGCTTAATCTTTTCAAGAACCAGGTTTGAGCCGTTGACATAAAAATGATGAATTTCTTATATGTGGCTCGACAAATCAAATAAATAAAGTTGAGAAACTATACAAATTTAACCTAATAAAGCTTTCGTCCCTCGACTGAAACCTTGAATTTTAACACTATGCACACAAAATTTTGTATAAGATTGGATTCCAATGCCCTCTCTGCTGGTGAAAATCAGTGTTTCATATATTCGTTCTTTTGTCTCCCAAATTAATTTCATATATTCATTTTTTCGCAAAGGAAGCAAAGCTCACATGTGCGCTCAACCGAGTTTGTGCGTGGTAAAATGTGCGCTCAACCGAGTTTGCGAGTTAACTTCTATTCATGTCTCCATTTGAGTTAGATCATGAGTTCGTCTCTCACTGTTGTCTTTCAAACTGATTTTGATTTAGGTCGTGACTTAATATTCCACTTTGGTCTTTCAAACTGATTTCAATTTGTAACCAACATATTTTCAAGTTCAGAAGAGCAATATTCCTTCAGGGTTTAAGGAAGGCAACAATAGAATAATTAATCTCACATGAAAGCCTTGGATGGAAGACACAGAAGAAGCCATACTGTAATAATCACAGTAGATATTCAATAATAGCATATTCCTACGCGATGGTATAGAGAGAAATCCCATGATTCTTTGTGCCATGAAAGCGCTGCATACATGTCTGAGATTAATCCGTAGAATATTTATTCAAGAGAACTAAATTTCTGAGACCATAAGCTCTATAGAAATGACTCATAAAAATAAATTGCTAGCAAGTAACAAATCCCAACAGAAAGTTGGGCAAAGCCTTGCACGCCTTATGAAAAGCAGTCATATAATTAAGAGAAATGTGTTACCACTCCATCGTTTATGCTACCTAACACAAAAGAAGCTGAAATTGCAGGCATAAAAGTATTTTTATTAGTTGCATCAAAGCCATGGAATTTTCCTTCTGACCATTCTTTCAAATTCGTGGCATTATCCTCATGGATGGTCCTGAAACTCAAATTGTAGGTTCATTTCCAGGATGTGCTTATCTGGGTTGAAGACCGAGAGGAGGCCAAGTTGGACGTCTCTTCAAACTATTTCAACTCCTTGAACTCCTGCACAAACATAGGTATCACATCGCAATGCTCTCCCTCTCAGACATAGATATCACATGGCAATGCTCTGATACCACACGATAAAAATGTGGAGCAAGAAAATATCCCAGAAAGTAAAATAACTAACAAAATTAAGGAGACAAAAAAGATAGAAAAGTAGGCAAGTCAAGTCAATTCATATGTACATCAAAGTTATATTAATAATATTTATGTAAGTTAATTCATATTTACATCAAAGATAAATTAGTAATATTTCAAAATTACATTAATAATATTTTAATGGTATATTAATAATATATCTCAATGTAATGACCCAACAACAAGGTTTAGTTAGGACTTAGGATTATTTTTAATAATCTGATCATTAATTTATAAAATTAGATTATTCCATATCAAATATGGAAGATTCTGAATAGACCTCATCCTTGAGTTTATTTGCTATTTTTTATAATTGGGAATCCAATCCCTTCAACACTTCATGTCTTGAGTCATAGAGAAGATATGGTTGTGGACCTAACCTTCCATTTTTTTCCGGAGCCATTATTTAGACAATTTGTTCATCTTCTCCTTGAATTTACCATCCAATTATTCCAACTTGGCTTTGACAACCTCCAAGAACCTCGAGCAGAAGAACTCCTCAACTGCCAAGGCTTCCTATTAAGCTATGGTAGAATAATTGGAGTACCTATGAACATATCTTTTCCTAGAATAGGTCTTATTCCTCTTGCTTCAACCTCCTCCTTTCTTTCCAACATTTCTTTTCACATTATGCTACCCTGTAGAAATTGGTACCAAGAAGACATGGGTGTCCAAATGAGAAGACTTAGATATACTAGGATACCCACTTCTTCCTATAAAGAAGATTGGGACATTAATACTACCTCCCTAAGAACCTCAAACCCAACACCTTCCCCATGCTACCCTGTAGAAATTGATACCAAGAAGACATGGATGTCCAAATCAGAATACTAAGATGGACTACTTCCTATAAAAGTGATTGGGACATTAATGCTACCTCCCAAGAACCTCAAACCCAACACCTTCCCCAGAATGTCCAACCAAAATCCAGCTCGAGATCAAATTGGTTGGACACCAACCTTACCTATCAGACTAAACAATATCAGACTAAACAATTTGAAAGCACAAAAAAAATAGAAAACCCTTAATAGGAAAAGAGAATTACCATGCTTAGAATTTTTCTTGAAAAGACTACAATGGATATCAGTTTTATGCCGTAAAACTATTCTAAGCCTCTCATTTCATGTTGTCCTTTCCTGTAGTTAATCATCATGCCCCAAAACGGTTACTCCTACTGGTATGCCTCTAGGATTCACCATTCTCCCTTGATATCCTTTGCATCATCATCTTTTGACACTCAAACATATTGTCACATAGCGTTTTGGGTGAGCTCATACTCAGCCCGATCCACATTACCACTCATCTCATCCCCGCCTTCATTTCCCCAATTTTTTTTTATTGATGGGTGCTATAATGCTACACGAGTTGGTAGTCAGGTTACATCTAGTGCATGTCATGGACCCAACCATCATCACTCCATCTCGAGACATTTAGTAATAAATTTAAATAAAATTGATCGTTTCGTTTAAAAAAGTTAAGTGTTTTTACAATATGAATAGAATTATCTTTGTTCTCAAAATTTTACATTGATTTTAATGAGTGGTCATAACTAACTTATACATTTAGACTTGATTGCTATAAAAATGTTTATCTAATTAACTCTAGATAAGCAAGGTGAATCAAAGAAGTTAAAAATATCCAACCTTGAATTGAAATAATCACCCTCCCTCCAAGATTGAATCAAGGATTCAATTAAAAATGTATATAAGTTGGAATAACAACCTCAATTTCTTTGACATAATTTCCATTTTACTCTTAATTATCTCAAGACATTTTCGATTGAACAATTCTTGACAGAGTATCTTTTTTACTCTTTATTATCTCAACAAATTTTTCATTGGATTCAAAACTTCATTGATTTTACAATTTTAAATCGTAATCATTTTTAAAACTATGTGTACTTCATTGAGGATATTTTTTTAAGCACATAGATATATTTTTTTAACAAAAATGATTAGGTTTGCATTAAAAAAAGAAGGCTACAGCATAGCTGAATCAACAAGAAGGTACACCAGTTACACAAGTTTCAAGAGGATAAAGAAAATCTTGATGTGAAGTGCAAATATTTTGATGATCTTCAAACTTCCTTCATAGATGGAAGCGTGAACATAAACTTTCTTATTTTTGATGCCAAATCCATGAGTATTGGAATATATTTTGACAAACCAATTACAAAGGACTACACAAAAACAAAATATTATTATCTGAGGTTTCTTATATCCCCTCCTATTTTCCAACAAGAACCAAAATGCACAAGTGCCTCTCTTTTCGAACTATTATTATTTCATGCTCCACGAACTATCTGGTCCTTTTTATACCTCCCCCCTTGTAAGAGGAGGGGATGAATTTGGTACAAAGTGTTTCAAAGCATCAAAGAAAGAAAAGGATTTAGAAGGATCAGAACTAGGCTGCAATTTTAGAACCGAATTCCCATGATCTAAAATTTGTTCTTCTTCTTTTAATTATGCAACTCCCACTTCTTCCTCATCTTCCTCATCTCTACCTTCTCCATCTTCCTCCTCAGTCTCCCGGACATATTCCCCTTCCTCTTCTCCTAAATCAACTTCCTTCTTTTTTTCTTTTGAGTTGACCATTGGCTCATCAGGAGAGAGTTCTAAACTTCGATAGGGTGTATTTTTGGGTCCTTCCTTAGTTCTTCGGAGTTTTTTGTGTCACCTAAGTTTCAAAAGGCTCTGAATTGATTATTTCAAAAACTCACCTAAGGTTTGCTTGGTCGGGGTGACCCCTTATACTGAGGTTTTCTATGTTTTCTTGTGACCGTTTTAAAATTAGGATTTGCAATTCAATTGAGGGTGGCTGAGATTGTTGTGATTTTGAACAATTTATGGAGAAGTTCCCATGATCATGAAAAATGTGGCAGTTAAATGGAATTTGCTCATAGTGGAGAGGCTGTTGAAAACTCCACTCATCGATTTTGATTTTCACTACCTATAGAAGCCCCTTCTCCAAGTTCACCTCCACACAAATTCTTACAAAGGAATACATGTTTCCTTTTTGCTTCCCCTGATCAATTTTTCCACCCAATTTTTTCCCAATGGATCTAAGATAGTTCTCTTCCCAAAAAACAAGTGGAAGAAAAGAGAGTATGTGAGTCAGTTCAATCGATCGAACTCTGCTATATTAACTTATCAATCTGTTGTCTCTAGACTTGTGAGATGCAATCAAAGTATATCCATGATTAAAGCTTATCCTAGACTATCTAACAAATAATGGAATGAAATCAAACAGATATATGAACTAACACTAAGCAGTGCAACTTGTCACTAGACCGTGGGACCCTAATGCTATATTTCTCTGAACCACAATCTTTCATTACCAACAATGTTCATGTGATTTCTCATGTGCATCTTATTAGATATTAGGTCTTCAAAAATTTTAGTCATGCAGTGGTCTAAGCATAAAACTAAATTATTCATTGTTCAACTACATAAACATAGTTTATGCTTAGCTACAAAAAAAAAGAGCAGATATAAATTTAAAGAAATAGATTTAATGAAAAATCACAGGAATGATTCTAAACACTTGAAACCATCAACCTAGATTTTTAGCTACAATATAATTATAGGCTTTAAATCATATGATTTAATCAAGGTTTTTGTAAATGAAGTAAAACAATCTTTATTCAATTAATATTTTTTATGCATTAGTCTTCTTGTGTGTTGAAAATGGAAATCATAAATGAAATGTAAGAAATAAAAGGACAAAAATCAAATCCACACAACTGAGAAATTGAAATGAAATTAAAATAAATAGAAACAAAACACTCCTCACTCAGGGGCCCTGATGACTTGGTGAATGTTGTTAGATAAAAAGTATAGAACTGATCTTATGAAACTAAAACACACAATGTATGCAATTGGCAATAACCATATCTCTTATATTAATCTAAGATCAATAATACATAAGTAAAACAATTCAATATCATCTCTAGTGTTGTTCTGAAGGTTCCCAGGACTAATATTTATATATCACAAATGGGATCTTGGAGATCCAAAATCTATGGATCTTCAAACCGGCCACAATAGTAAATATGGGAAAATCATTTTTAGAAAATCATCTATATCTCCTAGATATTTCATTTTTTGAGAAATCTGCTCGCATTTCGCCTAATCGAGCTCATTTTACATAAAACTTGTGTCCCTAATTTTTGAGATTATCCTTTATAAATCCAAAAATCATGTATGAAGATCACCCCTCATAAATTGTTGTTAAATTTGACTAGATATTTGACCACAAGCTAGAGGCTCACATGTGTGACCTGGGTGTGAACTGAAAAACAAAAAACCACGTTGAGGGTCCTAGTGACAAAATCCTTGTCTTGGAATTTCCTTTAGAATTGTGAAACTATGCTAACCATGGAGGTAGGGTACTAGACCTGAACTATAGTGACAGGAATCGAACTCATAAAAACTATCATTAGTAATAACAAACTTTTAATCCTCTTTAAATTGTTAAAAACAAGGAATAAATGATAATAAACCACTTGAAACTTATAATCTTGTTATGGTATATTCATGGTAATAAATAGGTGAAAGGGTGAAACATGATGATTATAAATGGATGACTCGAGATGGTGAAAATGATGAAAATATGTTGAAATGGTGACCATACATCTCTCCCATGCCTGAGGGTTGGCATGTCCTCATGCCAATAAACTAGAAAACTAACAAAATTGGTCCATTCACCATCTCATAGATAGGTAGCAACATATTCAGTCCAAAATGTATCCTCCTTTGTTTGGAAAAATGTTTTATTATCCAGAGGGAATGTAAAAATGTTTTATTATCCAGAGGAAATGAGTTAGCTTTCTTATACCATTTCTTAGCAAACTTGAACTACTGTTTGTTCTGAGATGACAATTTTGTATTGTTTTTGTGTAGCTCGAATGTGCTATCCCTTCAAGAAATCACGTTTAGTGTTGACATATATAGCCAAGATAACAAGAACGTTCAAAATATGTTTTTATCTTTTTAACCGTCCAAATCAACGGAGTTTGTTTACTTGGTGGACTAATTGAGTTTTGGACTATTGATTGCATGCAGGATATCGGGGAAAGATAGAACTCTCAAAGTATGGTAATGTAGGATGGTACTAACTTAAGAATGAAATAACACTTAGTGAGAGGAAAGGGAGTTATGTAGCATGATAAAAGTGAATAAAAGGTTTGAGGATGAGAGGAAAATATTTTGGAAGATGGTGAATGCCAAATTATTATAAAATCATAAAATTAATAAAATCATAGCATACGATGGAACATAGGAATCAAATAGTTGTTATCATAATTTCCACATTTTCAACAAACATAAAAGGCTTAAATTGGATTGTACCTTAAGCTGAAAATCTAGATTGGCATTTACAAAATGATGCATGTTGGGATTTAGTCAAAGCAAAGAAACTTGAGAATCAGGTGTTCTGAACCATACCATTGTTGTTGCTTACTATGAATGCTTGAACCTTCTTTGGGTTGGAACTCTGAAACCCTCTCAAAGTGATGAACATGAGGACATGATCTTATATGACCCCCCATGCCTAAGAGTTGCCATGTCCTCATTCCAATAAAGTAGACAATTTCACAATTCAACTATCTCAACAATACGTGGCAGTGACAAATATAGTAGATGATCGATATTCTAATCCACACTAATTCGATTTACTTGATTGGTTTAGCATACTTTGTATGATAGTCAAAAATAGCAAATTTAAGTATAATAGAGTTAAGTACAAGGTGTAAGGTCCACAAGTATAAGCCTTAGTCAATGAAGTATTGTCCATAAACTGACCTTTTAACCAAACTATAGTCTTCATAGTTTCCTCCACATGCAGGGACAAGATGTTGTGTCAAGTAAGTAACCTCACTAAGCTATGAACTAGCTTCCTAAGTGCATGAAGTGTAAAATTCAATCTCAAAATGTAGAAAAACTTCAAGCTATCATGGGAGTTCCCACATAATGAAAAGTCCATCACATCAAATTATAGACAACCCAAGCAAGAAGCCTCCTCCATGAATCAAATCCAAGCACTCAAACAAGGAATTAAAAGGTTGAATGCCAAATTATTATAAAATCATGCCTTCTAATTGATCTTCAATTGTGGTCATAAGATCACTGGCTTATACTACTGAAATGTACTCACTTATGAATGAGATGAAAACAAATGTTTTTACTTTATTTCTAACAATGCTTGATAGGTTGAGTATACTATGTATGGTAGTAAAAAATATGAGCATAATAGGGTGAATATACTGATGTGGGAAATACATATGTTTAGAAAAATGAGTTTTCATCCTCTTTGGCCTTGCTTTGAAACACCTACAAAATATTTTTGTTGTACCTTTACATATGCATACTTGTACTTGAAAATTGTTGAGTGGAACATTGTATACTTTGTTCTAAATCAAGGGTAAAATCTATTGGGAATACTATTTCAAATCAACAATCAATAATAAAAAAATTACCTTAGTCTACTGATAAATTTGGAGGATGGTTGTTGCTGAAAACATGTTGGAACAATGTCTTGATTGTTGGTTGTATACTGGAAAAAATACTCCATGCAAGGAAAATTAATTAGGAGCTATCTGCTATCTTTTATTTTCAATTTATAAGTGTGCATATCTAAAGTATCAAGGGGGTAACTCATTATTGTTATGCCATCATACTCAGATTCATACTAGACTACTATATTCTCTACCCATTTTATCTTCAAAGGAGCCTTCCTTCAGTAAATGAATAGTATGGCATGTGCTTGAATCCATCATATCTACCAACTCATAAAATAATGTGCCAATGTTTTCTTTCAACAAGATAAACATCATGTTGGATTCTTATATTCATACTAGATCACAGTATATCAATAATGGAGAGAGTATAGAGTGAAAGGAAAGGTGTTAATGGAGTAGAATGATGACATAAGGGTTCAATATTGAAGAGTAAATGTGTAAGAGT
>JASDQU010585783.1:178046-194219 GCA_032191745.1 Picea mariana | reverse complement strand
CTTGAGATAGAGGGATCATACATTAGCATCCTAATGTTGGATGGTTGTCATAATGCTATATTTTATTTTAATGATTGTTGAAGAGTTTGGTCTATTGGAGAGTGTTGTTGGGGTGGGTACTTCCTCTAAAGACTGGATCTTCACTCTCTTCTCATTTTTCTAGATTGGTACCTTTCATACAACTCCATTATGGCTTGAGGGTCTTTGGGGAACGAGAGTACCCATTGGATTTGGTAGGGTGGTCAATAGATGGACCATCGAAATATTAGGAAGTTGACACAAGGAATTATTTTGACATGCAACTAAAATATCCAAATATCAAAAGGAAAGCTATGGTAATTCTTGAGAAACTTATTTTGAATATAAATTTTAGTTATCATAGGGGATGGAAATGTTTAATTTGTAGTTTCATTGCCAATGAGTTTGTTGTGTGTGTGTGTGTGTGTGTGTGTGTGTGTGTGTGTGTGTGTGTCAATTGTACGAGTTTATCTTGGGTAGTTGGGAGGAATGATTATTATCCTCCCCACCCAAGTTCAATTCCTACAAATTGACATGTTGAGCTCTTAACAATTATCTTATTGTAATGGCTTCTAGCCCCATTGTTGACCAGCCTTGTGACCTAAAGGTTTACCATGGGCACCATCCTCTAAATGAGGGAAAGTACTTGGAGGTTTTTGAGGTTGGGGTGCATGCTGTCTTTGGCTCATTATTTATATTCTTCAATGTCATACCAATCAACAACACCCAAATCATAACCTAGGCTCCATACATGATCATTTAGTTATTGTATAATTAAAAATTCACGGGATATATCATAACTAAGTTTGGGAGAGTAAACATACTCAAACTCATGCCACATTCATCCAAACTTGATAAAATAAGTCTGGATTTGGGAGATCACATAGGATAAATCATCCCACCATTGTTATAACTTGATAAATTAAGTCTAGAATTTGGGAGAGAGCACATAGAGAACTCATCCAATAGTCATTAGAATTGATAATTGATCCTACAGTCGTTAGGGACCGATAAGATCTATTTGTATTGGGGAGAGAAAGCCACAAACACACTCATATCACATTCACATTACTGAATTGATAAGTCTAATTGATGATTTCATTTGGGATACTATACTACACTTGCACTCATCCCACAGTAGTATCATTGAATTACAATGTTTACAGTTTTAGAATTTATAATTAGCATAGAATCGATAAGTTGGTTTGATAAATTGTAATGGAGAGAGTACACCCTAGGAAAACTCAACTCTCAGTATAAACATTTCGAATCTCGCAATTTGAAATTGCTTGTTTGGAAATTTAATCAATAGATCACTTCATTTTTTAATTTGAATTGTAATTTGAAACTGATTGTTTGGAAATTGAATCAATAGATTTCTTCATTGTTTTCATTTGAAATGTCAAGATCTCAGTATCAGTCTCATGGTTTTTCAAGTGCCAAGTGGTAGTATTTAAACTGCATGGTGTGTATATCGTGTTCTCATTTCGATTAGTTATTTTTGGAACTATAGTTACATGAAATGAATAAAGATTGGGTTGTGGAATCTCTTTATTGTTTGATATTGATATTTGGTTAATCCAAAAACTGTTGGTAATTTTCTATATAAGACAATAGGAAATAAAAAAAATTATATAAATCACTTATTACATCTTCCATTATTATAAATGGGATCAATAAATCTTGTACATGAATCCAAAGTAAGAGAGTTGTAAATCAACTTGGAATGTATTTAGTTATCTCCCCTTGCAATCCTTTAAAAAAATAAATTATGATCATGGATAGCATTCCATTAATATTTATTTGGTCAACCAAAACTCAATATATTTCATATAATCTTTGTGTGATTTATTATCATCATTACATGTATTTAATTAGAAGGAATGCAAAATCCTACAAGTAACCTTGTTCATAGAGGCCTAGAAAAAGTTTAAATTCTAGGATTTTGGGGCTCTACTGAAGGATAGGTGCCTGAAGCCTGGTTCAAGAACATGGTGATGTTCTTCACACTGAGGGATTACATCTCTAATATCAAAGTGTGTATGAGTATATTCCAGCTAAAGGGAAGGGATTTACTTTCGTGGAATACCCTATCACCATAGTTAGGGATGAATGTGTCTAAAATCTTACGGGGACTATTTTAGTGTTTTAGAGAATGCTACTTCTCAGAAAATTTTATTGAAAGAAAGAATATAGTTAAATGAGTTCAACTCATTAATACATAATGATAGGTTTATGAAATTGTTGAGATATGCATTACACTTAAACATGGAGAATTTACATGTTAACAAATTTGTATATGGACTAAAATATAAAATCAAATATAAAGTTAGGATATTAATTCCATGGACTTTGCAGGAAAAAATTCAAAGAGCTATAATATTTGAGGGAACTTGTCGGTGGTGGTCAGTTTAGATCATTGAGACATTTTATGTTTACAGGTACATGGATATATTTCACAATCATCTAGTACATTGAGACATATAGTAGGGTGTAGGTATGTGCCAAGGGGAAATATTATGAGTACTCAAAGATGTGATAGTGGCCAATATCACGTCCTTTCAACATGGAACCAAAGGATGTGATATTGGCCACTATTCAAAACATATTGGGCAGACATAGGAGAGTAATAGAGATACATTTTCTTATTCAAGGAATCATAGTCAACCTCCTAAGATGGGGTATTGGACATTTGGAGGAATATATTTATAAAGGGAGTGTATGCATGAATAGAGTGGAGTTAGTCAGGAGAAGAGACATACTACATTTGGTCATCTGGGTAAATCCCACATGATCCATGTAGTAGTGAAAAATCACCAAGATGAGCATCAGTCCACAATACTAGAGACATCAAGTAAGATTAATGATATTAGTTATTCATTATCAAATAGATCCAAGAATAGTAAAAAGTTTCATTTATCATGATGCATTATTAAGATAAAAAAAATGATGGCAATTAATCAAGAAGATTTCAACCAAGTATACAATTCTTCTAGAGTTAAGCAAGAAGTAATACATTTAGTTAAATATTGCAAGATTGACCTTGGTGTATGCATAAGCCAAGTATCATTGTATTCAACGACCTTGGAATCCTATGATGTAGTAATAAGTATGAATTGCTTAGAGAGTCATGATAGAGTGTTAGATTGTAAATATAAGAAAATATATTTTATATATGATGTAGGACATAAAATAATCCTAGTGGGGATGAATAGGGAAGTAATTTTAAGATTCATTATTCATTGTAACATTGCAATTGAAGAAAATCTTAAGAAAATGTTGTAAACTATATGGTGTAACATTATGAACAAGAAGGAGAATATAGTGAATACAGATTAGTATATAGTGAATATAGATTAGTATCATAGGTTATTGGAGTTCTCAAATGTGTCTCCAAAAGAATTTCCGAGACTACCACCTAAGAGAGAGTTTGAGTTAACGATTGAAATCAAATCGGGGATGGAATCTATCACAAAATCTCCTTTGTTCTTGATGACTCCGGTGTTAGGATAATTTCAAATGAAACTCTAGGAGCTCGTGTATATGGGGTTTATTCATCCAAGTATATCACCATGGGGAGAACTAGTGATATTCATAAAGACGAAAGACAGATCGTGGAGACTTTTTATTTCATTATTGACAATTAAACAAAGCAATGATAAGAAATCAATACATGTTTCCTAGAATCAATGCTATATTTGATCAAATGAATAGGGATAAGGTGTTTTATAAAATAGATTTAAGATTGATATATCATCAATTGAGAATTAGAGAAGAGGATATCCCTAAGATGACATTTAAAACATGTTTTGGTCATTATGAATTTGCAGTCGTATGTTTTGGATTGATGAATGCACCTAGAGTATTTATGATTTTAATGAATGGAGTGTTTTAAGAATATATGAACAAGTTCATGCAAGTGTTTTTGAAATATATACTAATATATTCTAGAACACTAGAGTAGCATGAAGAAAATTTAAGGAAAGTATTGTAATGTATTAGAGAGCATAAGCTATATGGTAAATTCTCCAAGTGTTCATTTTATGGATTGAAGAATCATTATTTGGGACATATAATTTCGGGAGAAGGAATTGTGATGGAGTAGGTGAAGATAGAATAAATTATGGAATGGTTGGTGCCTACCAATATACATAAAGCATGTAGTTTTATGGGTTGGGTCAAATATTATAGAAGGTTTTTCTAAGATTGCAAATCTTATACTAAATTACATAAGAAGAATACAAAATTTGTGTGGATAGAAATATGTAAGGAAAATTTTAAAAAACTTAAAGAATTATTGATGATGGCTCCTATATTAAAGGTACCATATGAGGATCAAGTTTTTTTGGTATGTACGGATGATTCAAAAGAAGGATAGGTGGATTACTAATACAAGAAGTGTTAAAACGTGTTAATTATTTCCTAGTGGTCTCAGATTACATGGCTATGACATTTTGTAATGTTATTATTCAATAACTCTTTATATTGTAAAAAGGGTTTATCCCACATGCATCATGAGATTTGTTTTCCTTTCACTCTCTCATATATAATAGAGGTGAAGGAGGTCGTTTAGAGTGAAATGGAGTGTGATTTAATCCATATGGAGGATTTCTCTTGTAATATTTGAGAGTTTACTTGAGGAATACAAAGACCATATTTCGTGAATGTTTCCTCACATTGGAGGTTTACCATGTAAACACTTGTCTCTCTTATCTCTCTTGTATTTATTTATTTATTGCTTATTGATGCATACATAGGAGTTTAGATTGGTATATCTCATTATATGTTTATGCATATTTCTTGGATCTAACACGGTATTAGAGCAAGGTTACATGGGAAAGAATCATAGTTGGATTTGTGTTACATGCCAATATGATATCTCATAAGTTTAATGATGCCTCACTGTGTGTACAAATGCCTCATACTGATAGGCTATACAATAGTAAATGTGGTTGATGCCTCATGGTGATAGGTTATACAATGGTCAATGTGGCCACTAGAAAAACATTACATGATGGATGTGATCTAAAGATGAATATGTAATTACATTGCATTCCTCCTTAATGTAATGTAATCATTCCTGGTCAATATTTCATCTAAAGGCCGATTCAAACTAGTGTGGAACAATCCCCTTTTCTATATTTCCTCCCTTATTGCATGAATGTTGAATGTGTCTGTTACTAAGGATGACTAGTTGTTTATGCTACCACCTATCACCATTATTTAAGGTGATGTCTCCCCTACCTAACACCCATTCCAAGGATAAGTTGAAGTTGTCTTATGTAGCCATTGTGAATGGTTTTGTTCCTTTCCCTTCTCACATTTTCCTTAATTAGTTGGATGGATATTAATCCTTAAATATTCAAGTGTTTTCCTTGATCAATTGGATGAATATTTGTTTTAGTGTTCCCCATTTATCATTGGTGTTAGGATTAGGAATTATGTGTTGTCCATTTATTATTAGCATTAGGATTACGAATTATGTCTTTTGTCACAACCAACCCTTACTCACTTGGTAGGAATTTAACTCTAACAAAAAAAGATAAAAATGGCATCCAAAGAACATTTAGAATGAATTGAACTCCAACAGAAAGGATAAAAATAACATCTTCCTCTGTATCCTTCTAACCTTTTCCTTGATTAGTTGGATGGATATTCCTTATCCTTCCATGATGCAGGAGCATCTTCCACAATCAACTTAGTATTTCACCTATAGAAGGTCTTAGAAATTTATGAGAGGAAGTTGGTTTCCTCATTGGCAAAGGCTTGTAATTGTTTGATTTTCCTAAGTTGTGATAGTCTAGAATGTCTCTAGTGTGTTCGAGAAGAAGGAATTTTTCCACAAATGTAATAATTATGTTTAATTTAGATATGAGGTTGAAGAGTTAAATAATTTAGGAAAGACGTTTGGATTTGGTTCCAATTTCCAGGATCAAAATCGGTTTGTTGTGAGAAAATTAGATTTTTGTTTGTATTTGGTAAAATCTAATCCTATTTTCTGTGATCTAGATCGATCTTTTTTGTATTGTAATGAAAACTCTATTGGGCGTAGAAAATAGCATGAGAGGAAACTATACAGAGTAGGAAGTAGAGAATTAATAAGAATCTCATCATTTTTTTGAACCTGTCTATTTTTCTTAGAATCGATTATCGATTTAGTTCCATAGTTGATTTTTGGTTTTATTATAAATTTTCCTATACACTAATATTCTTGTTGGAGCATTTGAATATCACTGTGAGGGCACATAGATGAATCTCAACGTGTAATAGTTAGTGATCAGTTGCAGGTTCTAGTTTAATGTCGCTCTAAATTTGGCAAACCACCAAAAGAGTTAGTGGTACCACCAAGTCTAGCGGCACCGAACTGACCCTTTGGAAACTTGTTGAATTTTTCTTTGTGTATCCCCGATGGCTGACAGACCCAAAAATATGAGGAGCCAATATGTCGAAGTACCGAAGTACCAGAATATCAAGATCGTAGGATTTTAGGGTAGAAACACTGGTGGAGATTGGGACTGATGGGCCTATAGATATTGGATCGGGGAGATCGGCCTGATGGGTGACACATGCTAGAGTACCAATATCGAAAGGATCAGGTCGATGGAATTAGTCTAGACATGGATACCAGGACCGAGTGACCCGATAAAATTTGGTTTTGCAAAGAAATGTTCTAGTGGTCTGATAGGGTCGAAACTCGACTGATAGAACCATCAACTGATAGAAATATTTTGTGTAAATTGAAGAAAATTATGTAATTTTATAGAGTATGGAGGATAGGTTGAAAATTTCCAAATAAAAAAGGGAATTTCTCCTTGTTTGAAATTGAGACCATTCTAAATTAGCATCAAATTTTTGGTATCATAGCATAAGACAAGAGAGGTTAGTACAAATTGAATATTACATTCATAATGCGAGGAGGAAGAGTCCAAGGCCAAGGTCGAAGAGGAATACCTATCGTGAATGTTGAAGTTATTGAAGAAATGAGGAATATTTAAGAATGGTTGGAAGAAATGGAAACTTCCTAACAAAGAGACGTTAACATAGGAGATGCTAAGGAAAAAGAGGAAGAATCTTCAGGAGCATAAGAAAAACCTGAAGAAGAAGGTGATGAGGAAAGATTAGTTAGAGCCATCATGGGAGTTATCTTCAAACCAATAATGGAAGTGCTGATGTATGAAGGGAATTTGAACGTGGATGAATTGATGGACTGGATCAATATTATGGACAAGCACTTTGAGTATGAAAATGTTGCAGATGAGAAAAAGGTAAATTTTTCTATGACAAGGCTAAAAGGACATGCATTAATCTAGTAGTATGGAGTACAAGCTGAAAGGAAGAACAAAGGAAAGTCAAGAATCAAGATATGAGATGGGATGATAGAAAAGTTGAAGGGTAAGTTCATGTCCCATGATTACCAGCTTAATATTTTTAAAAAAATGAAGAATTTGAAACAAAGAGGTATACCAGTGAAAGAATACACTGAAGAATTTTATAAACTGAATATTAGAGCTGGTCACATAGAGAAAAATCCAGAGAAATTTTCTAGATACCTTAATGGATTAAGATAAGAAAGTCAAGATGAAATTGACATTTTATCTCCTAATACTGTTGAAGAAGTATATCAATTTTCTCTTAAGGAAAAAGAAAAGTTAACAAGGAAGAAAAATCAAAGAGGAAGAGGTCACAGTTTAGCAAGAGGCAGAGGACAACAAGGTGGTAGAGGAAGATCTTCAGCTCAAAAAGAAGAAACCAAAAGTTCACATCAGCAAGAACAAACACCAAGAGGTGGTGATTTCAAAGGAAGAATACCTTATCAAGGAGGTAGGGGTTCTTCTGTTGGATGTTTTAGATGCAATAAGTTTGGACATAGATCATATGAATGTCCATAAAATGCTTCCACAAGCAGAGGAAGTGAAAATGTTATTCAGGTTGAGGATGAAAGTGTGGAGTCATATGTGCATGAGAATGCACCAGAAGTTGGCTATTCTTTGTTGACGAAGAGAATATTGTTGAAACCACACAAGGAAATCAAATAACATGTACAGAGGAATACACTCTTCATAACTGTTTGTAAAAGCAAAGGTAAATGTTGTAAAATCATTATTGATAATGGAAGTACTAATAATTTGGTGTCTACATAAATGGTTGAAAAAATGGCTTTGAAGAAGACAACACACCTTGTTCCATACAAAGTATCATGGCTGCAAAAAGGACATCAATTCTTGATGAATGAACAATGTGAAGTGGAATTTGATATTGGAATCTATAAGGACAAGGTACTTTGTGATATTATGCCTATATACGTGTGTCATATTTTTTAGGTAGACCTTGACAATATGATAGGAAGGAAATACATGATGGCAAAAGTAGTACATACACTTTTGAAAAGGATGGGGAGAAGCACATTCATTTGCCATTAAAATATGAAGGTACGATTGAA
The DNA here is from genome assembly GCA_032191745.1 of Picea mariana. Lineage (NCBI taxonomy): Eukaryota > Viridiplantae > Streptophyta > Pinopsida > Pinales > Pinaceae > Picea > Picea mariana. The sequence continues at coordinate 185,761 of JASDQU010585783.1, read as the reverse complement.
GAAATTAGTCCCAAGGTACTGTTGGTTAGTGGAAAATAATTTCTGCAAGAAATTAAAAATGAGGAGGTAAATTTTTCTTTAATTGGAAAGCCCAAGGTAATTCTCACTAGCACCAATTTAGATGATTTACCTGAAGAAGTTCAAAATCTATTGAATGAATTTGTTGACATTTTGGTTGATAATTTCCTAAGAGAGTTACCACCACTAATAGCATCATTCATCACATAGATTTGATTCTAGGAGCTTATATTCCCAATAAGGCAGCATACTGCATGACCCCATAGGAGAATGAGGAGATTAAAAACCAAGTACAAGAATTCTTGGATAAAGGTCTGGTTTAGGAGATTTTGAGTCCATGTGGTGTTCCTACAGTTTTAAGTCCAAATAAAGATGGAGGATGGAGAATGTGCACAATTCCAAAGCCATAAACAAAATCACAATCATGTATAGATTTCCATTACCATGTATTGATGATTTAATGGATTGTTTGAATGGTGCTAGATATTTATCAAAGCTAGATTTGAAAAGTGGGCATCATCATATCAGGATTAGAGAAGGATATGAATGGAAAACAACCTTTAAAAAAAATGTTGGATTGTATGAATGGTTGGTAATGCCTTTTGAAATTACAAATGACCCTAGCACTTTTATGAGGTTGATGAATGAAGTGCTCAAGGATTATTGGTAAATTTTTCATAGTTTATCTAGATGATATTCTACTCTACAGTCAGTCTAGAGAAGAACATTTGAGACACCTTAGGTTGGTTTTAGATAAATTGCAGCAGGAAAAACTACTAATCAATCTGAAAAAGTGTAGTTTGTGAAGACATATTTGGTCTATTTGGGCTTTGTGATATCAAAAGATGGGTTCAAGATGGACCAGGATAAGGTGAAGGCTATAATTGGCCTACTCCAAAAAGTTCTTTTGAGGTAAGAATTTTCCATGGCTTGGAAATATTTTATAGAAAATTCATCGAAAATTTTAGTGGAATATGTGCTTCAATTATAGAAACCATTAAATGAAGCAAACAACCATTTAAGTGGATAGAGGCAACTGATAAAAGTTTTAAATTATTAGAGAAGAAGATAATAGAACAATTGATTTTAGCATTTCTAGATTTTAGTGAACTCTTTCAGGTTGAATGTGATGCAAGTGGGATTGTAACAAGAGTTGTTCTAAATCAAGAAAAGAAACCAGTTGCTTATTTTAGTGAAAATTTGAACAAATCCATATATAAATATTCTTCCTATGATAAGAAATTTTATGCCATTATTCAAGAATTGAAGAAATAAAGGCATTACCTCATGCCGAAGGAATTTTTTCTTTACACTGATAATCATGCCTTGTAGTATATCAACAGTCAAGCAAAATTAAATTAGAGACATGTTAAGTGGATTGAGTTCTTGTAGAATTTTACTTTTGTTATTAAACACATAAGTGGGCAATCAAATAACGTAGAAGATGCATTAAGTAGGGTCAGTTTAATTTTTCATGAGTTTCAAGTAAATGTTTTGGGATTTGATGAATTGAAAGAGATGTATAGAGATGATGCAGATTTTAAAAATGCTTATGCAGCTTGTGAGAATCCAGTAAGAAAATATATGAGTCTGTGTTTGGATTAGATGATACAGAAAGACTTATTATTTAAAGGTAGCAAATTGTGTGTTCCAAGATGTTCAATGAGAGAAAACATTTTGAAAGAAAATCACGGTGAGAGATTAGTAGGACATTTTGGGCAGGACAAGACATTTTCTCAGCTACGTACATTTTATTTCTGGCCTCGTATACAAATTGATGTCAAAAAGATTTGTTGAAAGATGTAGGTTTTTTCAACATGCAAAAGGAAGGTGGCAGAATACTGGATTATATTAGCCATTACCAATCCCAAATAGGCCATGGGATTCTGTGAGTATGGACTTTGTGTTAGGATTGCTAAGAACTCAGCAAGGTAATGATTCTATGTATGTGGTTGTTGATAGATTCTCAAAAATGACAGTAAAAAGACCAATGATGCAACTTATATTGCAAATTTATTATTTAAAGAAGTTGTTAGATTGCATGGTTTGCCAAAAAGTTTTTTTTCTAGCAGAGACACAAAATTTGCGGGTCATTTTTGGAGAACTTTATGGAAAAATTTAGGGGCCAATCTCAACTTTAGTTCAACATATCATCCACAAACTGATGGGATAACAGACGTGGTCAATAGAAGTTTGGGAAATATTTTAAGATTTCTAGTAGGTGAACATCCCAAGCTATGGGATCAAGTACTTGCACAATCTGAGTTTGCATATAATGATTCACCTAATAGAAGCAAAATGTTAAGTCCATTTAAAAATTTGTATAGAATGCATCCTAGAGGAATTTATGAATTAAGAAATATAGGAAAAAAATAAGTGAGAAGTGTTGATGGTGAATATTTTGCAGTAAGTATGCAGGAATTGCAGGAAATAGTTAAACATCAAATATAGGATAACAACAACAAGTACAAATAGAGAGCATACTTGAAGAGAAAACAATTGGATTTCGAAGTTGGAGACTTGGTCATGGAACACCTTAGAAAAAAAAGGTTTCCTAGAGGGGAATATAGCAAATTAAAACTTAAGAAGATTGGACCATGTAAAGTGTTGAGGAATTTTTTAGCAAGTAGATGCACCTCATAATGATAACATTCAAGCGATTGAATGGGAGAAACAACTACCTACATCACAATAGAAACAAAATGAATCTATTTTGAACAAAATTGTAGTAAAGAAGACAAAGGGTAAAGAGTACTTTCAATACTTAATAAAGTGGAAAGGACAACCACTTGGGGATGCCATGTGGATGACAACAACAAAAAATTTTAAATTTGGTACAAGTATTGAAGAACTCTTGGAACAAGCTCAAGAACAAGTCTTTTTATCCCTCTAATGCTGGAGCATTTTCCACAATAAACTTAATATTTGACCTCTAAAAAGTCTTAGAAATTTATGAGAAGAAGTTGGTTTCCTCATTGTAAAGAGGCTTGTAATTGTTTGATTTTCCTAAATTGAGATAGTCTAGAATGTACCTAGTGTGTTTGAGAAGAAGGCATTTTTTCACGAATGTAATAGCTATGTTTAATTTAGATAGGAGGTTGAAAAGTTAGATAATTTAGGAGAGATGTTTGGATTTTGTCCTAATCTCCATGCATCCGTTTGTTGTGAGAAAATTAAATTTTTGTTTTTATTTGGTAAAATTCAATCTTATTTTTGTGATCTGGATCGATCTTGTTTATATTGTGATAAAAACTATGTTAGCCATAGAAAGTAGCACGAGAGGGAACTAGACAAAGAAGGTAGAAGATAATTAATAAGAATCTCATCAGTTTTGTGACCCTATATATTTTGCTTAGAATCGATTATCGATTTTTGGTTTTATTATAAATTTTTTTGGTTCACTGTTATTCTGTTGGAGCGTTTGAATATCACTGTGAGGTCGCGGAGAAGAATCTCAGCGTGTAATATTTAGTGAGCAGTTGTAGGTTCCAGTTTAACATCACTCTAAATTTGGTGAACCACCAAAAGAGTTAGTGATACCACCAAGTCTAGCGGCATCAGACCGACCCTTTGGAAACTTAGCGAATTATTCTTTGTGTATCCTCGGTGGCCGACAGACCCGAAACTCTGACGGGCCGATATACCGAAGTACCGGAATACCGGAATCACGGGAGTCTAGGGTAGCAACACTGGTGGAGATCAGGACTGACAGGCTTGTAGATATCGGATCAAGGAGATCTGGCCGATGGGTGACACATCTCATAGTATTGAGATCGGAATGATCATGTTGATGGAACAATGTGATGATTACTTATTGGCATTAGGACTAGGAACAATGTGATTTCCATTTATCTATTGGTATAGGATTATGAATTATGTTTTTTCTCATAAAAATCATTTAGAAGGAATTGAACTCTAATAGAAAGGATAAAAACACCATTTAAAAGAAACTGAATTCCAATAGATTCAAGGATAATAAGGAATTGAACTCTCTAATAGAAAGGATAAAAAGATCATTTAAAAGAAATTGAATTTTAATAGATTCAAGGATAATAAGAGAATCCAAAGATCATTTACCAAGATTTGAACTTCAATATAAAGGATAAAAAGAGCATCCAAAGATCATTTGAAGGGATTGAACTCATATAGAAAGGATAAAAAGGACATCATCTTATTCCTTATTTCTAGTTTTTTCTTTAACTATGGATATTACTCATCATTTTCCTTTATTAATTGGATGGATATTTGTTGGCATTAGAACTAGAAATTATGTGATCTACATTAATCATTAGAATTATGATTAGGAATTATGTTTGGTTCATTATCTTTCTAAAGTTTTCCTTGATTAGTAGGCTGGAAATTCTTCTTCCTTTTTCTTGATTAGTTGGACAAATATTTAATAGTATTAGGAATAAGAATTATGTGATGTCATTTATCATTGGCATTAGGATTAGGAATTGTCTTTTGTCACAAAGATTATTTAGAAGGAATTTAATTCCAATAAATAGGATTAAAAAATAGTAAAGATCTAATAGAAATGATAAACTAGAAATTATGCAATGTTCATTAGGAATTCTGTCTTTTATCACAAATATCCTTTAAAAGAAATCCAACACCAATAGAAAGGACAAAAGAGAGTACAGATGTTTGGCAAAGATCATTTAGAATCAATTGAACTTCAATAGAATGGATAAAACACATAAAGTACTAAGATTGTAGATTTTAATAAAAAGACATATCATGGATTTAATTATATTTTTTTAGGAAAAATTGGATGACATACCTAATAAACCTAAAACTTAAAAATACTTTCCCACATTTCTAAATGGCATCCCTAATAACCTTGAAATCCAAAAAATACTTCTTTAATAAGACTAACATTGAACTAAATTTAATAATATATATGGCTGTATGTTATGATATCACATAATGGACAACCTCAAATCCAGATTTGTAATGCTCAATTATGTGTGCAAACATAAATCAGGTTCCAACAACTGCATGTGGGATTCCAACCAAAACTTAGAGAGTAACAAAAATATATTTCTACTTCTTATAAACCCTATTTTAATTGGAGGCTAGTTGCATCAGGCAGCAGATTTTTCTCAGTAACCAAGGGATTATTTTTCTCCAACCGGTTGAATTTCCTACATTGTATCGATATGAAATAGGATACAACAACAATTCCTCACAAAGTGAATGCCTTATCACACTGTCTGCCATCGCATAAAACTCGTTGTTCCAACTTTTTGTCATTGGTTTCAACAAGAAATTTCGGTGGATGCTGAATTTAAATAACGCCAAAACTTCGGTGGATAATGAAAAGAATTTCCTCAACGAATCCATACAGTGGATGCCAACGCCCATACACAACATTTTTCAGCTGCATACAGTGGATGCATATCACACAAAAAAAACACGAACTTTTGTCGATACAACTGGTACTAATGAGATAGAACTGGTGAAAAACATCATATACAATCAAAGACACCCTTACCCTTATCTGTGCAATAAAATCACAAGCCACTTTCGTTTTCACAATCATGGGAAAAATAATATATGTTGTAACTAGAGATATGTGGGTTAACTCCAGCTGATGAGTGTTATTATTATGAATGAGGTCTTGAAGTCAAGTTTCTAACCATCTATATTATTGATATTTATTATTATTGTTAAGCATCATTCAATGTCCCTACAAAATTAGACACTATAATAGCTGGATCCTACTCATACAACTCCTTTTCTGGCAAAATACCAACAATACAAAGCTTCATAACATCCCTCTGAGGTGGCAAAGACAATCACATACCAGTCCTTATCAGCAACTTCTTGAATCTTCAGCAGGCTTTCTGACAGCAGCTCACAAACTTTTGTGGGCAGCTCTTTCACACCCAAAATAAAAACTACAACACAGCCATTCCAAATGGACCAAAAGAGATCTTTATAAATTCCCAAAACAAAGGCATGCTCTTGAAATAGAAAACCTGACACAGTGTTTGATTTTCGACAATTGAAGACACAAACTGTCCATGGGCCTATCAATCAATCACACAGACAGTAGAGTATTACTCGATCCCTCTCATGACATATCTACAAGCACAGTCTTCTCACAATTGATATTACCACTCACATACCAGATTGATCTTCTCAAGCTCCCAAGATTAGGAAAATAGAAGCGTATCAAATTCCCTCACACTATTCTCCAGTTGTGAAAAAATAAAGCCCACAACCATTTCACATAACATTGATAATCAACAAAATATACCAGGAAATTCAAATTACTCTAAATTTCTTTCAAAAATGGGTATGTTCAAAGAAATTATAAAATAATAATAAATCTATACTACATTAATAAAATAATAATTACTTCTAATAAAATAATAAATAATTGTGCACGAGTGTAGATCTATTGGCAAGTGTCGTGTAAATGGAAGGAAATGTAAAAAAAAGGTCATGATTTACCTATTGGCAAGTGTCGTGTAAATGGAAGGAAATGTAAAAAGAAGGTCATGATTTACCACTGCAAATTATAAAGTAAATGTATAAATGTGGTTTACTTATGTAACATCCCTTGTTTTAATCCCCACAAATTATAATGTAATTGTGTAAATGTGGTCACAGGAGATATGTGTAATTGTGTAAAAGAGAGGGGTCCAAGGGGGAGTTATGCATGGGTATTAATCCAAACCTACATAATTATTATCATTTTGTATAAACCTTCCATTTGTTGTTCGGTGTAGGAGTCACATCCAAGAGTTATTGGAAGTATGGGGTTGAAATACAACCATCTTTGGGACATGAGAAAGGATGACAGTTTTTGCATGGAGATTTTGGGTAGCAAGAGGGGAGATGAGTGCTGGAAAGAGAACCAACCATGTTGTGTTTGAAGACAATCATTATTGGGTTGTGTTTATGCTGAGAAATAGGCCCATGTGCCTATAAAACAAGGTGTAAGCATGAAGTGCATTTTTGTGTTGAGGAAATGGTTCAAGAGCCTTGTGAAAGCTTCTATGAGCACTCCTGAAGCAGTTGAGAGTTCTTGGAGTCTTGAAATGAGAGATTCATGGTCAACTGGATGTATTGAAAACCCTGAAAAATGAATGGTACAGCCTGAGAGACTATGAGCAGTGAAGGGGGTACATTCCTCGGGTTGTGAAGGTTGTGGGGAAGAGAGATGGGGGATTGGAACTATTGTGGGAGTAGAACCTCGGGTTTGGGGGATTATTGTGTGTGGAGAGTGGATATCCAAGAGGATCGGATCTCCTTGTGGACTCATAGCCTCAACTCGGGGGTGGTTGTTGAGAGAAAATCAATAGTAGTGTCTATGGCTGGGAGGTTCATCTTTCATATGTAGCCAGATGGTTAATTATCAACAAATAAGTGTTTTGTTGTTTTTATTTTGTTTATTCCACAGTGAAAATGGTTTATGTAAATATTGTGTGTTTTATGTTTGCTTGAACGATTGCATTCATAGGTTTATATTATGTAGTTGCATGAGTTATTTAGAATGATTTGTGCATGAATATTTTTAAATGGTATCGAGTTATGCTAAGTCATTTTTATAGTAACGAGACTTAGCTTGGAGGCTAGGTACATTACATAATAAAAAATAGATTCATTCCTCACAGGGAAGAGATAGGATCGGTTTATATTAGCTTGACAAAGCTTTCAAAACTTCCTAAAAATATATCAAGCAT
>JASDQU010585783.1:149283-163882 GCA_032191745.1 Picea mariana | reverse complement strand
AAACATGAATGGTTGCTAAATAGAGGCAATTTGTGGCCCCATTTGTTCCACTTAAGACTTGTCCATTGGAGCTTCTGACATAAATAAATCCCCAAACAATGAGGTATAAGAAACCTATGACATAATGCAGTATATATTTTATGGAATTGTTTACCATAGTTCACTAGCCCACAAACTTTAGATGTGCTAATCGAGAAAAGGAAATTCAACTCTTATCACTCTCAACTGTCTTGGGTAGCAATAACATGTCCCTTATTCCCCCTTGCATTTGGGAGATGAAAAGATGAGGTTATAATGTCCCACATTGGCTCCAATTTGAATGGGATGGATTAGGGATGATATCTGAGACATTCTTGCTATTCTCCCTTGAAATTTTGGGGTCTCTCCAACCACCCCAGAAACTTGTCCTCCCATCCTTGAACCTTGGTAAAACATAGAAATAATAATATGTGTATATCATTCTCCAAACAAATCTACAACATGTTAAAATAATTACTTGTTTGTCACATTATACTAATCACTATGTATAAATCATTGTAGAAAATGCAGTTATTTTTCGTCTTTATAGAGAGAGAAAGTTTACACTACTCTACAGTTTCAAAAGTATTTTCAAGTAACAACAAGGAGGCTTAAATAAGAAATTCCATTATTTAAAATGGCTTCCATACTTTTAGTGAGAAAAAACAGACATGTAGGACAAATAAAAAATCCTTAGAAGTTAAAAATATGTTATTTGGATTATCATACCAATAGAATGAAGGTGTCTCCTGCATATGGTTGAGTCCCAAAAAGGAACTTTATATGGGACTTGCAAGTCATATATTTAGTGAGAAATATCAAGGATTGACATCAAGAAAAGGGATACTAATTTTTAAGTTTGATTTAAATTGTAATCATTTCAATATATTCAATTGGCGAACCCCTTCAATGTTTGTTATCATGTGACAGTATATGCAAGCCTCAAGGATCTCTTTGTTTGTTTTTTCCATGATATATTGTAACTATTGTAGTAGTGTATCCTTTTTAACCAAATAGACATTTGCATTCAACCTTTTATGTTTGTATGTAGAATTGATCTTCCAAATAACCAAAAGATGATATATTCATGTAGCTCTAAAACTAAATAGAGGACACTCTTCACGTAGAACACATATCACGTAAATATGCCAATATTACTATGCATTTTCACAAGATGCCATGATGCCAAATTTTTGAAAGTGATGAACTTTGCTTCATACAATGATTTCTGCATAAAAGACTAGAATATATCCACAAGGATGGTTTAGGTCACAATTTTTTCAATAATGTTATATACGGATAGGTAGTATTAGCAAAAATCTCTACACTTGCGAGAATGTGAATAAATTTTGAATGAGAAAACTAGAAATACGTGCAACTTTAGGAGAATATGCCCTAAGTGTCACTGGTGAAAAATTCTCTTTGTTTGGGCTGGTGCATGTCAACCTTAGGGGGTTTTCCTTGGTGTTTTGTATGTGTTATCTTCCTTGTAAATCTACAAATTAAACTCAAAAATACGTACACAAGATGACCTTTGGCTAGTGATTAAGCTACCAAAGGGTTATTTGAATGGTTTTAAAATGACGTGGTATAATTCCCTGCAATGTTAACTTTAAGAAGTATGAACAAAGAGAAATAAAGTGAAATTAAATGGTTGAATAATACCAAGATAAAAGGACAATATATTCTAAACAATACATAAATTTCAAACACAATACCAACAATCTTCAAAATCTTGAAACAAGCATAACAAAATTTTATTCATGCACTTACTAAAAGGCTAGTTGCACCATAGAAAACAAGTACAAGAACTAGTATAGTGATGACCCCTACACAAAGAAATAGAAGCTAGAGAATAGAAGAGAGAGAGAATGATAGAGAGTATTGCCTCTGCTAAAGAAATCCATAAGAACCAATGTAGAAACCCTCAATATATAGGAGAATGAGGGCACATATCTCAATAATAGCTTTAGCTTCCCTTTATGAAAGGCACATTAAAATAAGTAAAGTGGAGTATCCATATGCTCATGTGTAACTCATGTGATGATGTCCATAAATCATGTATATGTTATGTGTTAACTAAATATAACCAAGGAATAAAGGATTCCATGTGTTCAGAAGAAAAGGAAACAATGGTGCATGAGATGAGGTGGAGGGGGGAAGGGTAAGTATAGGTGAGTTAAGTGGAAGAGGAGGATGAGTGAATGTGCCTAAAAAAAGGAGTATTGAAGGATAGACAGATGCATTAAAGGAGTGATGTTCTAGAGAATAGGGAGTTATGAGGAGAAAAGGAGTAGATGCACAAGAGAATAAAGAACTTGCACTAGGAAATAGGGAGTAAAGACAGTTAATGAGTGGCTCATGAGATGGGAGTGGAGTTAAATGAAGAAAAGGGGACATACACCAAGGATAAGAATGAAATTAAGTGAGTGAAGTGAGGAAGTGTGAGGACACATGGGAATTACATGGAAGAGATAAGGATTTACACCTTAGTCAACTAGAGATAATCCAAGTTTGACTTGTGACCAAGTGAAAGAGAGGGGAAGTGAAGACTCAATTAACTCAATCAGGGAAATTCATGTCCTTTGATATGTGCCAACTCACAATCAATTAATGAATGCTCTTTGATATCCTCAACCATGTATGTGCCCAAGTTTTTCCACTTGTCATACTTTGAAGCTGTCAAATGTCGGAACTTAGACCTGCCACATGTCACCTTACATGGATACCACACCTACTAAATATAGCCTTGCTAAAAATAGTATTCTAGATAAAAATATGAAAATGCCAAATATGTTCGGGACTTCTAGGAGAACCATTCCAAATATAGTATGCCTAAATATAGGCACTGCTAAAAATATAATCTTGTTGCATTTCAATGAAAATGGACTCATTAGATTTGATTTTTTGTAAGGAACTTGGATATGTGCTTGGAATCGTCATATGAACATTGGAACTCCAACTACTAAAAATAGTAAGTTTATCGCATGTCGTACAGAAAAGTATCATTGGAATCGTGAGATCATGAGGACTCTAAATATGTGAGGAAAATTGTCATGCATACCTCTAATCTTTGTCTCCTAAAAATTAGGGAATATTCTAAAAATAGACATCCCTCTATCCATGAAGACCTATGAAAAATATATCTCTAAAGCAACAAACATCACGAACCAATACTATATCTGAACTTATACGAGAACCAACCATGAGTCACAACAAAGATATCTCTAGGAAAAATATTTGAATGCCATCCAAATAGAACATGTTGGCTCTTAACCCTCGGGATTTCCACTTGGAAAATCTATGGATTAATGTGTAGTGAATAGAAACATACAAGGAACTTGCATGTTAAATTTGGCCATGCAGAAAGTCCTTTTTTTTCACATACATGGTGGAAGATGGATTGTTACATAGGATGCCTTATGATATAGTTAAACAAGATATTCATGGTGTAGGCATTGAATATAGTCATTGGATACAACGTGCCAAAAATAAAGTAGTGTATCCCAAAAGTTTTGAAGGTGTTGAATTTACTTGGCAAATACCTTTTGCCAATTGATTGCTTGATGCAAAAACTATCTTGGTTAGTTTCCAATTAGGATTGGAAATGGATAAAAGTTTACCATAATTCCAACTTCTGAAATTACTCCACAATGTAGATGTTAATTGATTGCATTTTTTATTTTTAGTACATTTTTTTATTTTACTTTCTCTATGAATAGGATTCATTCCTTTTAAATCCATGTCCTGACTATGATCTCCCTACAGGAAAACATGGTGTGACATCGTAAAGCATTACATCATATTTTGGAAGTTCCAATGCCTTCCCAAGTGATTGTATATGATGTTTCCATTAGGTTTCATCTACTGATTTGATTTTAGGGCATAATTACTTTATTCGATGTCTTGTAAGGGTGTTTAGAATTTAAAATATTGTGTTTTTCAAAGCCACAAACTATACATAGAACATCATTCTTATGATTATTAATGTTAAAGTTCCAAACTGAGTTCTTCAATGTTTCTTTCGAAATAGGGCATATCCAAAATTCCTATGGACACTTAATAGAAGTTTGACTTATGTTTGGAAGATTTACCAAATCAATAGGTAATTATATAAGTTTGAGTGATTTTTAGTCTAAGGGGTTAACTCAATGGGTTGTCACCAATGTTGTTTGGTATTTTGCTAGTTTCATGTTTGCAAGAGTGATTCAAATCCCCTTGGAAAGATGCACCAGTGAGGGGCACACTAATCTACGCCGATGATTTTAATAGGGAATCCATCCATAAATATGGGGAAACATCCCTTACCCCATAAATTTTCCTTTAAAATAAAAATCAAAATAACATTTGAAAAATTCTCCACAACAATGCTCAAAATAAAAAGTTGTTTCCAAATATTTGGTGTTGAATTTACTTGTCTAATACCTTCTGCCAATATTGACTATCAATGAGTGTTTTTATCTTATAAGACTAGAGATATGAAAAAAGGGACATGCAAATCTGTAAATTGATTGATTGATGATAAAAATGTCTTGATTAGTTGCCAATTAGTAACGGAAAAGGAAAAAAATTTAACAGAATTTCAATTTCTAGTACTTATATAAGTTTGAGTGATGTTTATTCTAAGGGGTTAGCTCAATGGGTTGTCACGAATGTTGTTGGGAATTTGGCTAGTTCCGCATTTGCAAGTGCGATTAGAATCCTGTTACTAAGATGCACTATTAAGGGGTGCAGTAGTCTACGTCGATGAGTTTACTAGGAAAGTCATCCATAAATGTGGGGAAACATCCCTTACCCCACACAATTTCCTTTAAACAAAAAAAATACAAATAACATTTGAAAAATTATCCACAACAATGCTCAAAATAAAATAGCACTTTCCAAATATTTGAAGCTGTTGAATTTACTTGGCTAATACCTTCTGCCAATCTCAACTATCAATGAGTTTTTTTCTCCTATCAGACTACAGTTATGAAACAGGGAACATGAAAATATGTAAAATGATTGTTAGATATTGAAAATGTCTTTGTTAGTTGTTTATTAGTTGATATAGGTGGATATCGGTGGCCACCCACCTTCTCTAATTAGCTCAAAATAATTTTCTGACAATTTTGGCAATTTACTATTTTTAGCAGTTTTTAACTTTGGGGGCCAATTTGAGGGCCTAAACAATGTTTTTTCATGATAATACCTCTCAACGATATGTGAAGTCTTTAATTGAGCCCCCTAAATGAATCTCATCATCAATACCTTTCCAACGAGCTATCGTTTTCCCTAAACGAAGATCGTATGCAAAAGTTACGACCCCGAGAAGTTAATGTACTAACTTACCCCAACGGGGCCCACATGATTTTTGGCACTTCATCTCCGAGGGTTAGGTTTTTGGATGTCTATGGTTTTGGAATTCATATTTATTGTAAAAATTCTTTCAGATCCTCATTGTACTCATCTTCTTGTGAATGAGCGCAACCACCATTCCAACAAGCTTGTTTTCCGCTGCATTTTACAATTTCAGTTTATTTCCCGAGTTAATAGAAACTAGTTTTACTGTATCTCTGTTGTTTTATGGCATACTTGTTATATGTTTCTGTATTAAATATTAATAATAATATTCATCCACTTCGTTCTTCTCATAAAATCGGGATCAGTGGTATTAGAGCGGTCTGCTCCTTGTCATTTTTAATGCATGTCCCCAAAGAGGTTAGGGTACAAAGAATTGGGGCTTGAGATTGTTTCTCTTGAGGACAAGAGCTCTCGCACACCCAAGTGACCTCTCATGGTAGGTGAAAATAAATACGACAGGACAGGATATCCTTTCAAAAATTTTCTCGAGGAATCCCTCACACAACAGAGGAATGAAATGATGGATAATTTTACGCAAATCCTTCGGCGACTACCAACAAGCGACGCATCTTCCTCAAGAGATAGTGCCACCCCTTTCAAGTTACAAATCAACTTTTATATTCCTATATTTGAAGGACAGATAGATGTAGACACCATAGACAAATGGTTGAATTTTCTAGAAGGGTATTTTTCTTTTCATAACTTCTCGGATAGAGAAAAGATTACTTTTGTGCTCCTCAAAGCCATTCCCCACGTCAAAGATTGGTGGGAGACTTTAGGTGAGAAGAAGGAAATAGAGGAACCCTCTTTATTTACAATTGCGGTCACATGGGAGTCATTCAGGGATGCTATTAAAGAACAGTACTACCCTGTCGGAAGTTATGACGACCTGTATACAAAATGGACCACATTGCAGCAAGAAAGAGACCAAGTCATTCCAGAGTTTACAAATATCTTCCATACCTTGAGCACCAAGCTGGGTATCGAAGATTCTAAGTGACATTTGTTGCTCAAATATTGTGGTGTTTTTCATAGATACATTAAGGTATAAATGGAGTTTCTGAACATCTCTTCCTTGGGTGTGACCTACCGATATGCTGTCAAAATCGCTCAGAAGTTCAAACAAAAGATGAGACAATTTGGGCTAGGAAACCCCTCACAGCAAAAGCAAGGAAATGGCAGCCCCAGCCCACTGAACAAAGTATAGAGAAAATATGTACAGCTTCAAGACCACCATCCTAAGCTGCAAGAAAAGAGGGACACTGGAAAGATGAAGAAAGATACCGGTAAGTGGTGTGACTTCCATAAGAGCCCCTGGCACAATAGTATTGATTGTCGCTCAAAGCAGTCACTAGTGACTGAGGTGAAATCCTCTGATTCAGATGTGAGGTCAGACTCTGAGTCTAAACCAGAAAGGGGAAAATGGATCATCGATGCAAAACCCAGTGCCACCGTTTCCACTACCAAGGTCCAGCCTAGTGAACCGGATGAGCCAGAGGAAGGTGAGTGCCTTTTTCATTCACAGATGTGGGTGAAGGGAACCCCGCTACACTTCATCGTTGATAGCAGTGGTCAGAAGAACCTCATCTTAGCAAAGGTTTTCAAGTGGATATCCCTTCCAACAACACCGCACCCGAAGCCCTACACCATTAGATGGCTCTGCCAAGGAAGTGACCTCCACATCAGAAAATAGTGTCGCCTTTCGTACGACATAAAGCCCTTCAAATATGAGGTAATTTGTGACGTTTCTACTCTTGAAGTTTGTGATGTTCTTTTGGGACAGGCTTATTTATGGAAACATCATGTTGTATATGAATCTAGGCCTCGTAGTGTTATTATTACTTTGAACAGGAAATTGTACAGGATACCAGAGGCCATCCCACCTAGTGATATTTCCTTGATCTCTACCAAGCAATGCAAGAAGGTCATCTCACAAATCAGGAAGTTTGTATTCTTCTTGATTCTCTCTTAAAATGAGCAGAAGATTGCAACCACATCGAGGACCTCCGCAGTCGACCTCTCCACACAATAGAAGCATATGGATAAGGTCGTGGAGGAATACCAAGATATATTCTCCTCGCTAACTGGGCTACCTATGCACTGTTAGGTCAAGCATCCCATCGATCTGACCCCTGGTGCACTGCTACCAAATGGGCCAATCTATCATTGCTCCCTGTTAGAGAATGAGGAGATCAAGCGACAGATCCAAGCACTGCTCCACAGGGGCCACATCCATCCCAGATAATCACCTTGTGGGAGCCCGATCATGTTGGTACAATAGAAAGACGGGACCTGGAGGTTTTGCATTGATTACCAAGCCCTAAATAAAATTACAGTCAGGAACGGGTACCTAATTCCCCAAATCGACGATCTCCTTGATCAAATCAAGGGGGGCAAATACTTCAGCAAGATTGATCTGAATTCTTTCTACCACCAAGTCTCAATCGAGCAGACATATGTATGGAAGACCACCTTCAAGTCAAAATAAGGTCTCTTCGAATGGTTGGTCATGCCCTTTGGCTTGAAAAATGCTCCAATGAATTTCATGAGGATAATGGACAATATCCTGTGACCTTTCACCAGTACTTTTGTAGTGGTGTATCTGGATGACATACTCATCTACAACAATACGTGGGAAGAACACTTGCAACACATTCAACAGGTTCTACACACCCTGCGACAACATAAGTTATATGCCAATTTGGAAAAATGCTCCTTCAGCATGGACTGAGTCCAATATCTCAGTTACATCGTGGATCAAAATGGTGTACATGTGGATCCAACCAAAATCTAGTTCATCCGTTATTGGCCAACACCAACCACACTCACTGATCTTTGAAGCTTCCTAGGTCTAGCCAATTTTTATCGCAGGTTCATGTTGGGGTTCTCCCATATTGCATGGGTCCTCAGCCAAGTAACCATAGGAGGTGGTATGGAAAAAAAAAATTGGGGTCTATCTCAACAACAAGCATTCGATTATTTGAATCATCGTTTGTGCTCAGCACCAGTACTCTCATTATCTGACCTACAATATCCCTTTGAGATCAAGACAGATGCTTTAGACTATGTTGTGGGCACAGTTCTCACTCAGCACAACCACCCCGTGGCCTATCACATCAAGACACTATCAGATGTCATTCGTAAGTACCCTACTTACGACAAATAAATATACTCCATTGTGCAAGCTTACCAACAATGGAAGCATTACATTCTTGGGAAGGAGACAGTCATGCACACTTATCATAAGCCCTTGCAGTTCATGCAAACCTAAGGAAAATTGCAGAATGACCACCATCATAAGTGCTCCACATGCTTACAACAGTTCCACCTCAACATCAAGTACAAAACAGGAAGTACCAACTGAGTCATTGATTTCCTTAGTCGACCTCCAGTTGCAGCACTCACCATAGTGCTAGACTCTTGTGGCCACGAAACTTTCGAGTGGCCCCAGCTCTATGAAACAGACCTTGATTTGTTTAACACTTAAAAAATGTTGGGCACGCACTCAGTCATCACTAATTTCCATATTCAGGAAAGATTCTTGTGCCATATGGGCCATCTCTGCGTTCCATCAAGCGATTGGGCAAAGATGATTTGGGAAGCCCACTACAGCCGGGTAGTAGGACACTTCAGCATCGAAAAGACAGTGGCAGTAATGCAACGACATTTCTGTTGGCCAAAACTTCGGCAAGATGTCAACAAATATATCAAATCTTTCACTACCTGTGCTATTGCTAAGCCTACTAGTAAGAAACAATGCATGTACACCCCTTTTCCTACTCCTGACAGGCCATGGGAATCTATCTCAATGGATTACATGTCGGGCCTTCTGACCACCAAGCGGGGGAATGACTGTGTTTTCGTGGTTATTGATCGCTTTTCTAAAATAGCACTTTTGTCCCCCTGCAAGAAGAGCATCACCGTAGAGGCCACTACCAAGCTCTTCTTTGAGAAAGTGTGGGTACATTTTGGAATCCCATAAACCATTTATCTGATCGGGACAATCAGTTCCTCAGGACATTTTGGTCAAGCCTCTAGTCATTGTTGGACACCAATATCACCAAATCCACGGCCTTCCATCCCCAGACAGATGGCCAAACCGAGGTCGTCAATCGGATGATCGTGCATATCCTACGCATGTACAATTCCAATAAACCCCGCACATGTGATGAGAATCTCCCATACGTTCAACACAACTACAACTGAGCCTTGCATAGCTCAATCGGCCACATCCCCTTTCAGGTGGGATTGGGATTCCAACCATTGGGTCCCATGGATGTTGCACTACCCCTTGCAGCCACCCCGATCGACTCGTCACCTGCTCCAGCTGAAGCTTATAAATCCACCTGGTTCATTGAGAAGATCCAACACATCCCCAAATAGGTTCAGGAGATTTTACAGAATTCCAATGCCAAGTACAAGCAACGCCATGATCAACACCGAGTGACACATAAGTTTCAGGTGGGAGACAAAGTTTGGCTGCATTTGCAAAAAGAATGCCTTACAAGGCCCCATCAAAATCTTCTTCCACTTCGTTATGGGCCTTACACCATCATCAAGGTTGTGGGAGATAATGATTTTGAGCTCAACATTCCTCTGTTCCTTGGTATGCACCCAGTGTTCAATGTGGCTCTCCTTCGACCATATTTCCCACCATTATTGGACACCTAAGAGATAGTAGAACAATTGACACCAATAGAGCTCAACCCTGACTACATGCAACAAGAATCCAGGGATCAAATGTTGGACACACAAGTCAAGGGGACTCACCAGCAGAGGATCCAACTTTATTGAGTTGTCAAAGCAGGGCAGCTCCTGCACCAAGGCAAGTGGCTCACCAGGGGCCAAATTCAACAAAAATATCCTCATTTGATGGGGGAAATCAATGAGATGGAGACGATTTCTTCCTAAGGAGGGAGGATTGATCCATATGGATATCGGTGGCCACCCACCTTCTCCAACTGGCTCAAAACAATTTTCTGACAATTTTGGCAATTTACTATTTTTAGCAATTTTTAACTTTGGGGGCCAGTTTGAAGGCATAAACGACATTTTTTCATGATCAGGCATCTCAATGATAATCAAAGGCTCTAATTGATCCCCCTAAATGAATCTCCTCGTCAATACCTTTACAACAAGCTATCTTGCGCCCTAAACGGAGATCATATGAAAAAGTTATGACCCAGAGAAGTCAATGTACTAACTTACCCCAACGGGGCCCACGTGACTTTTGGCGCTTCATCTCCCAGGGTTAGGTTTTTGGATGTCTAGGGTTTTTGAATTCATATTTATTGTAAAAATTCCTTTAGAGCCTCATTGTACTCATCTTATTGCGAATGAGCGCAACCATCACATCTCTTCTCAGAGATAAGCCGCCACCATTCCAACAAGCTTGTTTTCCACTGCATTTTACAATTTCAATTTATTTCTTGAGTTAATAGAAACTAGTTTTATTGTATCTCTATTGTTTTATCACATACCTATTATATGTTTCTGTATTAAAAATTAATAATAATCTGCATCCACTTTGTTCTGCTCATAAAATCTGGATCATTAGTGACAGAAAGGGGAAAAAGTTTAATTTATGTAGATGTTAATTGATTACATTTTTAACTTATTTTGAGTGTGTTTTTTAATCATTTTGTTTCACTTTGCTCTGTGACTAGGATGCATGCCTTTTAAATCCATATCATGATTATGATCTCCCTACAGAAAAATATGGGGTGACATCATCTTGTCATATTTTGGAAGTTCCAATTTGGTAAAAGTAATTTTAATTGGAAATTATCAGTTCATTAGGTTTCATCTAGTGATTCGGGTGACATCCTAAAGAATCTTGGTAGATTTTGGAAGTTCCAATTCCTTCATAATAATTGGAAATATGTTATTTGACTATGTTACAACCATTTTGTAAATGATATTCCAATCCAAGTGGTCCTATATCGAGTGATTTGATTTTAGGGTGTAGTTTCTTTATGTGGTGTCTTGTAAAGGTATTTATAATTTAAAATCCTATGTTGGTTAGAGCCACAAACCATATATAGATATCATTCTCATAGTTATTAATATTAAAATTTCAAACTGAATTCTTCAATGTTTCTTTTAGAACTAAAATACATATTCAAAATGCCTATGGATGTTTCATAGAAGTTTAACTTAAGTTTGGAAGATTTACCAAATCAATGGGTGTTTGATACAAGTTTGTGTGATTATTACTCCAAGGGGTTAGATCAACCAGTTGTCGCCAATGTTGTTTGGCATTTGGCTAGTTCCATGTTGATAGGGTCCTGGTTCAAATCACTATAGGTGAGATGCACTAATCTATGCTGACGGGTTTATTGGGAATTTATACATGAATATGGGGAATCATCCCTTGGGTTTCCCCATAGGTTTTTACTTGGACAAAAAATTTGAGTGATGTTGAAGATTCTCCACACCTACATGTGTTTTTCTTCATATGCATAAACTATGGTTCCTTGGTAAGCTAAATATCCTTGTTTCTTCTTTGAAATAATTGACATTCTAATATATCCTACTTTTTTCCCTTCTTGAGTTATTCTCCGTAATTGTGGATTTCTTACATTTGAATTATTCTTCCTTATTGCTAGGTCTTATTAATATTGACCTTTATTATATCGAAATATATTATTCTACCTAAATGAGGGGTTAGGTCCCTAACAATGACATGCATAGATCATTTATCTATCCATGATCATGTTCTTATTTTTGTTCTCATCTTTATTTTCAATTTGTAAATGTTAAGGATTCACACACCCGTATTTTCATAGGAGATTTGAAATAGAGACTAGTAATCAATTCTTCGCATCAAATTCCCTTTTTAGATTTATGACAAAATCCTTCACTTAAGGAGACTAAGTGTTCATGTTTCGGATATGAGGTTGAATCTGGTAATAATAATTCTAATCACTTTGTTAAAAGATAATATAATAGACAGGTCACAAGTTCTACTCCAACCAACTTCTTTAATCGGTCAACTCATCAAAACGAGTGGATATTACTTCAATGTTACTAATCTCATATGGAAGTCTTTAGTTTGGAGCTAAATCTTATGAGCATAGGATCTAATATTTATTCAACAATAAATACTCTTGATGTAAGGGGCATATGGTGGAACATCACTTTCCTTTGCATAAATAGTTTTTTAATACAAAGGTGTGTCTCAACTTGCCATGCATTATTTGGTATTAATTGTGTGGAAAAGATAAATAACAACTACTAGAAAAATAATAAAAAATCCTTCAGGATCACTTCTCACAATGAGGCTCTGGACATGCTCGGAACTGGATGTCTCTTTATGAGTGATGGAATCGACCTCTATCAGACTGTGTAATTACATCAACAACAACTTTCAAGAAAAAGGTAATAACCATTTAAAGAGAAATGTTTGTCTTCTAAGAATATGCAAATGGTATCATGAACTATCTCCAGAGATCACACAATTGTCACAATGTTCTTCAATTAAATAGAAACGCTAAACAATCAAGAGACCCTATTGTTACTTATGTAAATCATGCTCTTAGTGTCACATGACTAAAGTTATACTTTAATATTCAAAAGATTATAGACCTCCATAATTAATTAATATGTACTTTTGAATAAGCTTTTATGATGGTTCAACTCTTGGAGCATTTAAAGATGTAACTTTTTTGTAAGTATAATGTGAACCAATTCTTGTTACAGAGTTCCACTTTATTCTCTCACTCACACAGGAGGTTTGAAACATAAAAACTAAGACTTAACCTCATAATCAAGTACTAAAATGTGTTATGGTTATATCAAACATTCATACATTTCCACGTTGATGATAAATGAGCTCTCAAATAGTTTTGTTTTAATAGTATATTCTGAGAGAAAGGAAACATGGTTTAAGTCTTTTATATGCACAATAGAAAAACGGTGATAGATGACTATCAAATCATTATTGCAAGTGCAAATCATTCCAATGAAACATAGAGAAGGATTCACATGAAACTAGTTATCAATGATTCTATCTGAGAGTCAATAACACACTTCAAGTATGAAAGAACCTTGGATGGAAATCATTGCAAAATACATTCTCAAATTATTCTACTGTAGGAATAATGTTAACACTGCAAACAAGATAACACACAAATGAATCAACACAAGTAAATGAAATCAACGTTAACCTAACTAAGTATTGTATACTTATCTCAACATCTCGAGAGAGGTGGGCCCTTGCCTATCTTGGTAGTGAGCAAAGTAAAACTAAAACGGTCACAGACAAGTAGATACCATGAACGAGGTCTGAATTTGTTTTAAAAAAAAGTAAATATGAAAATTAGAACGCTCTCATTACAGATTTCAGAAATGTTTAACAACAAGTATACATTGTCTCAAAATTAGAACACAGTGACTTTATCTCTGGCTGAATTGATCTACAGAGTATGATAGATTATATAAAAATATTTTGAGTGTTTGGAAGATAACATTGGCCTCCCTTGTTCTTGTGGAACCAGGGTAAAAATAGTTACATAACCATGAGATTGAAATGATCTCGATTCTTTTAACCATCAATACAAACTAAGGAAAAAAACAAAATCAAGACTTGATGTTATTTCTATTCGTACGATGTTTACTCATATGAATAGAAAACAAATATATCGTGAGTCTCATCCCTAGTTGCATTATGATTTGAATTGTCTACCCGATGCTTGACTTGGAGCTCCATGTTAACAAGGAGAGGGATGAGTGCAAAATGCCGACATCCATGTTGGAATTCATATCTCCAATACTATGGGTTATTTTAGGGGCTAAGTTTCGCTCCTGGGCTAATTTTCCATGGTTTTTCTCAAAAACGATTCTCTATTATAAAAATGATTCGCCCAAATTCTATAGGATAAAATTATTTTACTTTAAAAATCACCAAAATTTTATACAAACTATATATAATCCTTAGAAATTTGAATATTTTTACAAAAATATCGCCAAACATTTTATAGTTGGCATATAAAGGATTAATAAGATTCACCAAGGTTTCTACATTTTAAAATAAATTTGCATTCTTAAAATAATCCATGTGGACCAACACCCAAGTGACCAAATCCAATCTAAGAGTGTGCATGTATGTGAAGCTTGGAATTTGGGTACCAGAATAGTTATACTGGTGCAGGAATATCTGCAATGGTATAGGAATGAGTCGATCATTCATTAGTAGCAATATATCCTAGAAACTTTTGTTAATGTATCAAGAACTTAG
>JASDQU010585783.1:87649-113419 GCA_032191745.1 Picea mariana | reverse complement strand
GATGGATTCCCAAGGTCGACTAGGGGTAGGCAGAGGAGTATAGAGACATTGCTTCTTGATGGTCGTGTTGACGGGCGAAAATGATCGTCCGTCAATTGGAAGAACGAGTCTGGTTCGAGGTTGTCTAAATAACCCAAGCCATTTGGTGTAACTTGTTCCGACGAGTTTAATGGCTTCGTTAGCCAATCTAAGAGTCCTAAAGAAGCAAATAAAAGAAATGAAATACATAACTAATTACTAATTACTAGATATATATGTACATATGTACGACGTAACTATTGTAGGTATATTTAAATAGTAGATATACTTATCATTTTTATGTACATGATATACACACTGCAAGTTTTAATCTAAACTTACCAAAACTCAATGTGAAAAATGACTGTTTTGAAAAAGTAGATAAAGAAAGCACATAAAAAAATATTTTTGGTTTTTTTTTCTTTATAAATCTTAAACTATTAAAAAGAAAATACTATGAAACATAAACGTGTGGATAGTCGAAAGCCAAACCACACATTCCAATTTTAGTAATAAACAAATAACAGAAAAATGTAAATGAGCTAACTTGTTAACGAATTAGTGATGTGTATCCAAGCTTTGAGAACATCCAAGTACCATGTCCAAGAGAGAAACCTGTAAAGAACCCTGAGACTGTTCTAAATAAATTCAGAACGATGTGTTGGCAGTTTGGGCATTAATGACTGAAGCAGAGACACCAACATAAATATGTGATTTCATGATTATACATAATTACTGTAAGATAAATCTGAAAGTAATTTGTACATTTCGTTTCTCAATCAAACTTGAAAGATAAACCCTGTCGTTTTGACTGAAAACATAATCATATCATTTATAATTTGAGGAACAAATTGCAGATGGTATTTATAATATAATGTCTTGCACATAACAAATCATTTAATCTAAAGATATTAGATCTATACATGTATTAGGACATAACAAAACATAAATGATAACATTAAAAACAAAAGGCTAAAGCCAAAATGTGTAAAATGCTATTTCATTAAGTTCTTAAGTCACCCATCCATCTCTTGCTCCCAACAAAGATGTCTTCATTACAAAAATCTGAAGTATTTAAAGAGTTCAAGCAAACTAAGCATCATATCTTCTAAAATAGAATCAAATCCCAGGATGATTTAATAATTACAAAAATAGAGGGTAATAAAACCACTTAATATCAAACTGTATCTCTTAAGATTATAAAAGGTTTGTTTTTGTTTACAAAATGAGCCAAAGAAATGGCTAATAACCCCATAAATGCTCCATCTCATTAGATCAACACAAGTTGCACGATATCCTGAAAGGAAAAACGGAACAAAGAAATTTAGATATTAATTTAACCAATATTTTCCAAAATTTCAAATGAGAACAGATTGGCTACAAAATCTGCTGATTCTATAGCTAGTCTTATTTTAAATAATAGAAAACCGATTTATTCTATACTAATAAAAAAAAATCAACAAATTCACACAAATCTTTACCTTTCAACTGAATGCTAAATTCGGCTCATAAAACCTCAGAATTAATCACTGCTTTGACACACTCAGAATTTTTTATTATGACATTTCCAGTTCTCTTCAAGCGTTTTCCTTGCCTTTGTGCACTGATCTTGATTCTATGGTTTTCATTTGTTAACAAGTCGATCAGAGTCGTGAGAGTCTTGATCTTTGCTTGTAGGAAGGGGACATCTGTGTAATACTTGTCTATCCAAAATAAACACACTTCACACCGTGGATCTGGAACAGTCAGTTGAGGAAACATATGACTGTGCATCAAAACGCTTCCACTGTCTACCATGGGTTTTTGATTGAGTTTGATCCCTGGGAAATTTTCGTTATGTTTCAGGCATGGTGGCAGATTATCTACAAAATCGTAGGTCTAATTGGGAATCGATTTATGGTAAGTTGGATCTTCCTCCTCCAAGAACTTTTCGATCTCAGAATCAGAGCTCTCATGGACCTCGATCGCTTTGATCGAGCTCACATGAGCTTTCATTTTATTCCTCAAACTCCTTGAGATCAATCTCCCAACTCTTTTGTTAACAAACCCTAAGTATGGATTCTTCCTAGACAGTTTGTGTGAGCGTTTATTGTCATTCTTTGCCATGGTATTAGGGCACACATCTTTCTCACGCTCAGGAGATTCAATGATCCTAAGATCAACATCCTGCTGCTCGAACATAGGCTCATCGAGTGCAGCCCTATCACAGGGTTCTTTGGATAATAAAACCGGTCTGTCACTTGAAGGGATAGGGGTTTTTCAAGCATAGGCTTATCAACCACAAGAACCTCTGCAAGGTTGGATGTTACAAAGCCATTGCGAGATAGGAAAGTATCCCAATCGTCGCCCTGCAACTTCAAATGATGGACTAACAACATCCTAATCAACCCATGGTGGAATAAACTGGAATTCAAACTCTGCCTTTTATACCTCTTAGCCATTTTATATAAACTTCTCAATAAGTAAAATGGCATGTTCAATTGGAAACCAATGAAATTCATTAACAGTCTTATGTGGTAAAGAAAAACGAGGCCGAAACGACCTTCACATGTAACAAACTGCCTTAAAATTGCCAATAAACCGTGCCACCTAGTCTTTAATAGAGATATAGGAATACCTTTATCACAACACTAGATTTTCCGAGAGGTAAAGAACAAACTCCACGACACCTCCTCTAACTTGGAATTCTTAAACCATTTTTGCTCTCTAAGGGGAAGACCTGTTGCCTAGCTCAAAAAATCCTCGGTGATTTCGATTTGAATGTCACCCACTTTGGCTTGGCATCCATCGAAAGAGAGGGCGAACTCCTGTGCTGCTTGCAAGTTGTAACCTTGAAGTTTTTTGAGAAACTCAAGCCGACCTTGACTCTTAAGGTCTTCGCTTGCATCATCATACAAAAGAAGGGTTTGTGAGCCATTTGGTTCGGCACGGACGACGGGGGCCATATGTATTCAGACCAACAGTCACGAAGGCAAACATAGATCACTGTAAGCATGAGGGTTTCAAAAACAGAAGAGACCAGGGTAATAACCAAAGGAACAAAACCCACTATTATCCCGACACGATTAAATGAAGTCATGAGGGGTTTCATACGAAAATTGGGTGCTTTGTGTAATGAATTCCCAAGAGTACAGAACAAAGCCCAAGACTTAACTTGAAATGATGGATCTATCAATTTCAGACTGCCACCTCCAACAGAGTACAGGGTACGGCCAGGTGCATTCATATTTCATCATTGTGCAAAGGGTGGAGTTGATTTTCTAAGGTTAGGAGAAGCGATGTTTTGCAAAACAAAGCATAATGAAAAGAAAATGTCTACCAAGAATCATAACGAAATGTAGACATAGTCTAGTTGCAGTCCATTCTTGGTGTATTAACAAAAACTCAAGACATTTCTCATAATCAGATGAGCAACAAAAGTTTTATTGGACTTCAAAGCAATCAATACTCATCAAAAGACTTGTAAGAACATCAACCCTTCTTGAGACATAAACTTTAGATACATTTAGCATCACGATCGTAATGCTTCATTCATGATTTCAGTCATGAATGAATCATGAAAATGAAAAGAAAAAGAACAATTGACACAATCCTCTTATATCCGACCATTCACCTTCAAACAACAATACTTGCGACAAAGCATAGGTAGCTACAAGGATTTTTCTTTGTTGATTTTAAAAGGTAAAAGAAAATATGTGGAGTTGCCAAGAATGACGACTCACTGGGAGAAGCAATTATCTCTGCGCTGCTGACAAGTTCATGTTAGGAACATTTAGAAAGATTACAGATCAAATACAGCTAAAGGACGTTAGGCATTCCAAGGATCCTTACACATTCCAACCTCAAATATCTTCATGTTAAAAAAGAAATCTGGTGACAAAATTTAAAATAATGAGAGCAACGATGTTCAAGTCAATGGCTCCGATATTGTTGACAGGGCCACTACTTCTAGCAGGCATCCATAGCCTCGACAGGGATGTCAATTAACCCACTCTGACGCCTCTACCCTGTCAAAGAATTTCAGTTCAAAAAGAGAGGCAAATATCAAAATTTTATACCTGATAATTTTCTTGAACCTGACATTGTTTCGTTGCCAACATACCTGTTCAACACCCCAACGAAGTTGTATTGGCATCACACATGCGTTTACCAATTTCCAGTAGACCTGTTCAGTATCCCAACGGGTTTACAAACACTTCCCACAACTCACAGGAAAATTATTCGCAATCTGATATAATTTATAGATATTCAGAAGAGTGGGGTGATGTTGAAAATTTCAGTCTTTGGGACATTTGTTATTTTCCAGCCTTTAAATTTTTTACTTAATCACCTTCATTATGATCTGAAATTAGTTTCTTGTTCAAACTAATCCTTCAAGGATAGGAAGACATACTTGAGTTGCTTTCTTTAAAAGCAAGTACAACGTAAAAATCTTTAATGAGGGTCGTGTCTGCTCATAATTATAAAGTGAAACCATGAAATCAATTGTGAATGAAAATTTTTCTTTAGGTAGTCCACGTTTAAGGAAATTACAACAATTAATGCTTTGGCAGTCCTTGACTCTTGTTTAAGATGAGACATTATGGTTTCCCTCCTTGAACCAAGCCGTGGTACATGCATGTTTTAACCGGAAAGCAATGAAAACGAATAAAATGAAGAAAAAACAAAAACCAGAAAGAAATAATAATAATAATAATAATAATAATAATAATATATATCATTATTATTATTATTATTATTATGTCATAATAATAATACCTTTTGAGAGCTTGGCCATTCACTATGAAGGTGTCTGGTTGTCCCTCTAAATTCTGCAGGTGGAAAGAGCCGGGACCTAGTTTTTCAGCAATTAAGAAAGGTCCTAACCACAGATTCTGGAACTTGGAATGTTCCCCTTTTCCTTCATGAGGTTTATCCCATTTGAGAACCAAATCTCCCACCTCGAAATTCCTATCCGACGCAGAACTTGAATCGAACCATCTTTTAACAATATGCTGATGCTGATCCAGTCTTTCTTTTGCTTGTGTTCTCACTTCCTCTAGTTTCAACAAAGCATTAATGCAACTTTCAAGAGGAGGACAATCCTCTTCCTGAACTTTCCGTGATAATTGCAGCGAGGGAAGCAGGACATGAGGAGGGAGAATTGCTTCTCTTCCATAGATGAGAAAGAAGGGGGAATTACCAACAATGATTTTCAGAGTCACCCTATCAGCCCAGATTGCATGAAAAAGCGCGTTGTGCCACTTTTTGTGGTTTTCAGAAACTGTCCTCTTGATGATTTTGATCAGGTTTTTGTTTGTTGATTCTACTAAGCCATTTCCTTGGGGGTAATAACTGGCAGAATATTTCAATTTTATCCTTTTTTATAAAGCAAAAGCACTCGTATCGAGGGATGAAAAATAGGAAGAATTATTGAAGACCAAAAATTCAGGAATACCAAATCGAGTAATGATGTTTGAATTAAGGAAGGATATTACCTGACTGGTGTTTACCACTTTTAATGGTGCAGCCTCGGACCATCTGGTAAAATAATCCGTCGCTTTAATGATGTATTTATGATGCTGTGAAGAAGTGGGGTTAATAGGCCCTATGATGTCAAGACCCCACTGCTGAAAAGGAAAATCTACTGAAACAGGTTGCAGAGGAAACACCGCCTTCTATACTCGTCCAGAAGCCTTTTGGCAAATTATGCATTTACGACATAATGTATGGGCATCTTTGAATAACGTGGGCCAATAGTACCCAACTCTTAATACTTTTTGAGCAGTAGTGTCTCCACCGAAGTGCCCACTAACTTCTCATGTATGCAGTTCAAATAACACTTTATCTGCTTCATCTCTTTCCAAACAATGCATAAGGGCGTCATCAAAATTTTTACGGAATAATACGTTGTTTACCAGCTGGAAAGGTGCATATTTTAGTCTTAATGCTCTTCTCTTTTTTGGATTGAGATGGAAAGGAGAAGAACCACGTGTTAGATAAAACTTAATGTCATCAAACCAAGAGTTATTAACTTCTTTTGCACAACAGATTTGATTTTGACTATCCTGATCTTCAGTTAAAACATTAATTTGACTTTGCTGCTCTTCAACTGAATCAACCACTAGTTTGCATAGACCTTGGCCTCTGACAATTTGCGTAGGGGTAATTTAGAGGTCATACTCTTGTAACGATGCCATCCCGTTTGCCCATTTTTCACCCAGTTCCTTTTGTACCAACAAATTTCTGACAGCAGGGTAAGGCACTATGACTTTAGTTCTGGATTTCAGTAGATATGATTGAAAATGTTTTACTGCTTTAAAAACAGTATAAACCTGTTGGTATACAGCCGGGTAATTAAGCTCTGCTCCCTTGAAGGCTGAGCTCATAAAGTCAATGGGGATTTCATTGCTTTCAGCATTCTTTTGGGTCAACACAGTGGCATAAGATCGATCAGAGGCGAATGTATAAAGAGTGAAATCTTGTGAAAAATCAGGGCTCATTAGGGAGGGAGCCTCCACTATGGCTTTTTTGATAGAGTCAAAAGATTGATTTTCCTGCGGTCCCCAATGATACTGAACATCATTTTTAATTAAGTTTTGCAATGGCCTTACCATTTCTGAAAAAATTGGAACAAACCTTTTGACAAAATTGATCTGGCCTAAAAATGATTGCATAGATTTTTTGGAGGGGGGAGAAAGTTTGGCAATGGCTAGAGTTCTTTCAGGATCGATGATCATCCCATTACTGGATATGATGAATCCGAGAAGTTTTCCTTGTTCCATTGCAAATATAGAATTCTTAGGATTTAGAGATATGTCGTACTTGCAACATCGTTGTAGGACAGACCTAAGATGGGATAAGTGATCTTTATTATTTTTGGAGTGTTGACACGAAGTTTAATTTTTTCCATCCTTGAAAACTAAAGCTTCTTTTTTCCTAAGTCGTGGAGCCGCCCTTAATCAAATGGGATATTTGAGCTTTCCGTTCCTTTTTGGGTTTTCAAGATTGAACTTTTCTTGAAGTATGATTGTTAACTGTCTAATTTTCCCGATGCTGAAGTCTCAAAAGGGTTTAACATATTTAAAAAAGGCTAAAAGGGGGGAGAAATAAAGGTTACCTTCTTGTCGTTTGCCGCGAACACTTTTTAAACCTGTGATTATTTAAGCTCCTAAACTTATTATCTTTCCCTTGATCTTTCATGATTCAGGTTTTCTTGCTACTAAAGCGCTTTCAAACTCTCAACTCTCAAACTCCCGATCCTCGTTTTTCCAAAAAATTAAAAAGTGATTAATTACTGACCTAGTTTAATTAAATCCCTAATACATGTCTTAGTGCCTCACTAATGTCATCTTGATTCCACGATCCGGGGATTGCTTGTGACTTATCCCTTGACAACAGGATCCCCGAAGTTCCGAAACGCAAAATCGTGTTTTCTCTAAATAGGGTTTAAGTTTCACGTTAATTCATTTTTAAAATAGGATTAGTGATAATTAAACTGCCTTTCGCATTTCAGGAATTGAGGAAGGTGGTGTTTTTTGAAACTTCACTTTTGAAATCACCGATATACGACAACATTAATAACGAATAAACGAAGATATTTTTTGACATGAAAGCGTATCTCCAGGTATATCTTTCCATTAAAAAGCATTAATTTTTTGTCGTCTGCGTCTGTACACTCGTTTTAATGCAAAATTGAAGGTTAATAAAGTCTTATGTTTCGAACTTCATAGTTATCCTTTACATCTGCAGCTAATCACGCTTTCCTGGTTTTAGACACATTTCTTTGTGAACAGGTCTCTGATACAACACCGATATCATGGCACCTAAGAAGGCACCCAAGAAAAGTGAAGAGATTGTAGAAATATTGAGTCTAGATGGAGACGTTATATCTGATACAACACCTCATGCCATCGATTCCATAAAATCCTGAAGGCAGATTTTCGAGATGCTGGATTATGAAATAAAAAATTTCCCTCATGACGTTGACAACAAGCTTCGGGATATAGCAGAGTCTGAGTTCCACAAAATAGCTACACGGCCACGAATTACGTCTTATAATGACATGATCAGTTGGGCCTTAGAGTGAACTGATGTACAGATGAGGAGCATTCTGGACAGTCGAGGGGTCGTTATTGGCTCTTTCAGACCGGAACATGTACAAGTCATGTATAAATTATCCCCCAGTCCAAGTATGTTTATAATCAAGATTTTGTGAGTAATTTTCAAAGAAACAAATGTTTTGAGGCAGACAAAACCTATCCTAATATAATTAAAGACTGGTGGAGAAATGAGGGAAAATTCAAGGCTGACACTCATGGAATTTACGCCACAGCCTCATTGAATGAGTATATGCTTTATGTGGCGATGATGCTACGTAGGATTTTCGGTAAGAAAAGTCCCACCCATTTCCCTGCAGAATGGGTGCCTCTTTTGCACGTGGTAGCAGAAGGTTACAATTTCAATTGGGATAATATTTTATCTGATAACATGGCAAAGGAGGTCATGGACTATCATACTGCAATATCAAAAGGCCGACCAATATCCTATTATATGTCGACATACATCATGGATGCCATATGATTCTCGAGCCCTTTCCCTTTGATGAATTGGAGTTGGAATATTACTTACCTGGACCCAATTCATGAATATCATTCTAAACTTTCAGAAGAAAATGCCAAGGACTCGTTCTATGAAATTTGTCATTTTGTGGTAATACCATTACATCAGATGCTGTACGACTGTGCACCTCCCTGCATTTTAAATTTGGTCACATGAAACCTCAGGGCAGTCGCTGACTGGTTCATAGAGGAGAATTTTTCATACATTACAGTTTTTGGGTGTTCAATCCCCCCACATGCCCTCCCGAAATTCCTCCTTGATAGACTGGTGTGCAGGGAGGTAGCTCATCAAATAGTAGTAGGTGGAATTGGGATAGAAATAAAAATGGCTGAAAAGAAATTTTGGCTAGTTTTTCCCATTCAGATTGGGAAATTATCATTACTCAACTTAGGTCATTCCAAAGTTGAAGCGGCGGCGCTAGAAGAGGTTAAATTGGTAAACCTAGAACACAGGAAGCACGATCCTTACCGACTAGTGGGAAAACACATGGCCCACTATAATATGAAGGCCTATGAGCATGAGAAATCCCCTTGTGAAGAACTGTTCAAAGGGACTATGACCTATGAGGAAGTATTACAAAGAGTACAGACACTACCGTCTGACTTACAAGCTAGTTTTCAAAACTTCCAGAAGCACAGAAGGAGCGGCATGCCCAAAGTACTACAAGGAGAAGCAATTACCCTTCCTCGGGAAAAATAATATATTCTTCCCGGTTCCAGACAAGAAACGCAAGATAAAGCCAATCTTGAAGAATTTCCTCAGGAGACTAAAGGCTCTTCACAAAATGAAGAGGCCTTCTAGACAGAAGATCTAGAGACAAAAGCAGAGAGGAGGCCCAGGACACCTCCCGAAATTGGTAAGTCCACTCCTCCTTCATCACCTGCTGTCGATGTCATTATACCCGAGACCATGGGAGGAACAAGGTCTACAGATCTAGGAAGTCCCATAACTTCCTTAACCCCTATATAGTCCACCTTTGGACTCCCACAGATGGGAGATATATATGTTGGTGACCTCACCCCTATTTCCAGAGAGGAGATCCCTCCTGATTATTTTTTCAATAAGAAGAGGAAGGTTATTGTAAGGCAGAAAATGCATATGAGAGAAGGGGGTATGGTGAATAAGCATAGGGTCTTGATAGACGGTCAGAAACTAGAAGACAAGGATTTCACTACAGAGATAGTAGGCTCCATGGGAGCCATGGCAACAACAAATATTTTTACTGTGGAGAACATGAGAACCAGGATAAAGAAGAGTAACCACATGATAGCCCAATTGCAGGATCAGTTGAAGAATGCTGAACAAAACATTAGAGAAGAGGTGAATAAGAGCCTGGAGCAGGTCAGAGCTGCTGAAAGGAAAGAAATCCAGTCACTCAAAACTAGCGTGGACGAAATGAACCAGAGGATACAAGTAAGTCAGGTACAAGTTACTCAACAGAGAGAGCTTGTTAAACAATTACAGGATAAATTGAGTTTGACAGAAGGTCGGGCCATAGAATTGAAGGCTTTTCAAGCCCTCTCGTTAGAAGCCCATACAAAGATAGAAGCTGAACAACAACAATTAATCTCCAAAATAGAGATCATCTAGCGTTATTTTCAAGAGGTAGCAAATGTCTTGATAACATTATTTTACTAGAAAAAGAGGCTAAAGCGGGAAGGAATACTTTTCAGAAGGCAGTCGCATGTTCAGGGAATAGGGAGATGCCGAAATATTTAAAACTTTCTGTCACAGAACAGATAAGAGGAGACGTTATGCTCAAAGCATGGGAAACAAACATAGTTGAAAACGAGAAGATAGTCAAAGAAATCAAAGATGACTGTGAGGGAATCTTTGATTCTTTGGATAAGCAAGCTTTAGGAATCGAAAGGAATGACTGCTCCGGACTACTTGGGCAGATAAACATTGTGAAACAACAGTTGGACTACAAAGAGAGCTTACAGGAGGTTCAGGAAGAAATTTCACAGTTGAGCGAATCAATACCAATCAGATAGACAGATGGTTGGTACAGCCTAATTTAAAGCTGCAAGTGATCAGATTTGCCAATAAAGGTTTTGAAGACCAGTTTCCAAAGATACAAAGAAAGTTTTATCTATTCGAAACTAAAGATCTCCCCACACCACCCAGAATTTTTGTCCATTTTTTAGAAAAGTGTGTTGAATGTATAGCTTCAAAAGAGGGAGAGACTTCAACTAAGCAGTGAAGTATCATTCAAAGTCTTATAATTTTGAAATGATAGATCAACGAAATGTTAATCATGCAACGATTAAGGTTGCAGTTTTGTAACTATTTTTCCTTCTTTTCCCCTAAAAAATAGGAGATCGCTAACGATCAAGTAGTGATGGTTTTGTATAAAGAAAGGGAGAGAAGAATGAGAAACGACTTTTTTCCTTCTCTAAAAAGTGATTGTGACGAAGACATCTAAAGGAACTCTGAACTAAGAGAAAAGTAGATTGAAGATTCTAGATTTTGTCAAGTTTGAATTATCTGTTTCTCCTGTCTTTTCATCGTTCTTTCATGTGTTTTATTAGTGAATGCTTGACTACAATTTAGTACAACCTCTACCGTGGAAATAAATTATTCTTGTTATTTAGATCATTTACAGTTTTTCCTCTAAATCGGTTATCAACCAATACAAGACCTGCAAATGTTTGGATTACAATATCACATGCTTCATTAATATTCTCTCTGCTCCATAGTCTCCTATTACAATGTGAGATTCCTCTTAATTTGATGCCTCACCTAGCTAGTAGTTATACGTTTTTCTTCATATCATACATGTTTCCCTTTCTTTAAGTTTTAACTCAGATACAAGAAACGACCTTTGACTCACTCATCTCATTAATTCATGTTTTAAAATCGTTCTTTTTACATTGTGAATTAGAGATAACTAAGCCTAAAAAGAAAATACAGATCTATTTCTCCCTTATCTTTTATCCCTCATGACAATACCAGTTACGAGGCAACCCAACGTCGAACCCGGTCTTTCAGATCAAACTAGCACTGCTCTAAATTGATTTAATACCATCTTGCAAACAACAACTAACCGGGCTGAGTTAGAACGTTCATGGGCAACAATTGAGAGGGATATCAACATTTGAGAAAACTAGAAATTCCAACAGAGACAGTTGAGAAACTAACTTTGATTCTCATTTTTAAAATAGTTGTCTTTACTACCCTCTTTTCCCTTATCATTTCAGATTCCTTGACAGTATACTTTAGAGCCTTAAAGTATAAAATCAGGAACAACATATTTTTGGCGCCGTTGCCGGGAACGGAGTAACGAAAGCCCTTTTCCCTGGGAAGAACGAAATTGACACTTTCCTTCTTTGGTAGTGAACACCGTTTGGAAATATTCTAAGGCTACCTTTATCTTTCACTTGGCGACTCCACACTGTTTAAGTTTGCTCTAAACTAGAAGAACACCAGGAAGAATCTAGACGACAAGAAGATTTCTCCTTCTTCCAACCCAGAAAAAATTCTAAAATTAAGAAGATACTTTCAGTAGACTGACTTATCAATGAATAAAGATTATCAATCTAAATCCGCACAGTCTGACTCCGAATATCAACACAGCGAATCAAGTGTTCCTTCCCCTAACATGGAATACTCCGCTGGTAAAGTTATGACCCCAGAATCGAATTTGGTTCTACCTGTTTTTAAGATCGAGGCTTTCTCAGTTGTTTCCCATACCAATAGAAAATGAAGGTCTACCTTGCTTCCTGTTGCGACCGACTCCCCCTTGCTTCTCGAAGTTCATTTTCCCACCTCCTGAAACTCAAACAATTATCCTATATATCTCGATTCGACTTTTGTCGACTCTCCTATATCTTCACCCGGTGATTCTGAAGGAACCAGTCCCCAAGGAACGTTACCCAAGCTCCTTTTCTTCAAATTTCATCCCCGTCGATAACCCTTTTCTTCAAAGCCTCCTTTGTAACCCCCAAAATTTTACTATTAATGCCACGATGGCCGCAGTTGGAGCGGGTGGGGAAGGAGGTGCCGCCGCAGGTGGTCTAGGAGGAGGATCAGGTGGCCAGGTACCGCCTCCTCGGATATTTTCAAAGGTTGCTACAAGATATGCCCCTTTGGTTCTACCAGTCCCTCTCCATGATTTGCCAGAAAATTACATGAAAAACTTGCCCAAGTTCATGGAAGAAGGCGATTTGACGGCAGCGAAACACATAAATTTTTTCAATCAATTTGTTGACATTCTGGGATTAGAACAAGAGGATGTTTACTCCAGACTCTTGGTTCAAAATTTTGAGGGGCAAGTGAGAACCTGGTTTCGAGGCCTACCAGCCGGATCAATACATTCATACAATGAACTTGAAAATGCTTTTATCATAAAGTGGGGTGAGCGGAAAGACCATCTCTATTATCTAACCAAATTCGGAGCTCTACGAAAGAAAAACTCTGAATCAGTCCTCGAGTTCACCCAACGGTTCAATAAATTATATAATAAGATCCCAACAGAGGCTAAACCCTCACAACCTGTAGCGAAAGTGACTTTCACTAGAGCTTTTGACCCCGACTTCGCCCTTTTACTAAGAGAGAGAAGATCAATCGATCTTACCAAGATGCAAGATGATGCCTTGGAAATCGAGTCTAACATGATGGCATCAGGGAAGCTCAAAACCAAATTTGAGATTGGAAACAAAGAGATAAGGAGATACATGGAGCAAGGAGGACCCTCGGGATTAGGGAAATCCTCAGAAGATAAAATAGATGATATGGAAAGAATCATCAAAGAATTGTCAAACAAAATATCGAGAATGGAACTGGATCAAGCTAAAAATGAACATTACCCTAAAAAGGAAAGAATTATGAAAAAACCCTAATCCTCAAAACCATCAAAAACAAGTTAAGAATGAAGATCAAAACCCCTTTTAAAAGTGGAAACTTTATAGGAGGACAGGACGTAGAGGATTTTGAGGAGTTAGAGGATGATATGAACAATCTCGTTGATGACTACTTACAACCTTATATAATGGTACATGATTACGAAAAGTCTCTCGCTACAGGGTATCAGTCTAAGAGTGATAAGAACAGTAGTGTTTCTGAATATTTAACTTATCACAAAGTAGCAGATGTTTTAATGGTCGAGCTCCACCATAAATACAACCTAAGACCTAGAAACCCATCTTTTACAACCGCTCCAGTTAAAAATATACTGCCGAGGGTTGAAATTGACCAAGAAGTTGCAAAAAGCACTGAAAAACAAACCGCTAACGTATAGTCTATCAAATCAAAGACAATGGAAACATCACCCTTAAGAACACATAAAATAAGCACTCCTGTTACCGAAACGAAGGTCCCTCAACCCAGGAAAGTTGAAAGGAAAGGGCCTGAGGCTCAAACCATGGAAATTGACAAACCCGTTGGAACTTTTAATCTAGAGAACGAGACCAATAAGATCAAAATCCCTATCCCCCTTGTGGAATTGGCCAAAAACCCGATATACCAAAAACAAATTTCTAAAATGATTAGTTTTTCGGAAAACAAAAGTGAATTCGATGCCTTAGAAGATGATAAGCCTAACATAGTTTTCGGCTTGCACTTCGAAGGTGCTAGAGACACTGTTGCCCCTTTCTACATCACTTTGACAGTTTTCGATCATCTGCTCCATAACTGCATGTTAGATTCTGGGGCCTCTCACAATGTAATGCCTAAGGCAATCATGGACAGACTCGGCCTAGAAATCACCAGGCCTTATGGAGATTTGTATTCATTTGACTCGAGGAAAGTCAAGTGTCTAGGCATGATAAAGGACTTGGTCGTAAATCTTGCACATGTACCTACAAAGAGTGTTTTAATGGATGTCGTTGTCACAGATATACCTCCGAAATATGACATGCTCTTGTCTTGGTCCTAGGGTGCTAAAATTGGAGGTTCTCTTCAAATTGATATGACGTATGTGACAATTCCATTTTTCAGAGGTCAGTTCACGCGATTGTACAGGTAAACCAGATTATCATTTACTGTTAGTGATCCTCTCAGCCCAAATAATTACCCTGTATATATTGCTGATCAAGATTTAGGTAATTGTATATTATCTATAGATGATGATGTTGATGCTTGTGTAGAAGAAAACTGTACATGAAATACAAAAGAAAAAGAACAGACGAAACAAGATGTATATAACACTGGTGTTTGGAAAATGTTTTTTGACGACGCCTCATCTTATCTTGGAGCTGGAGCTGGAGTAATTTTTGTAGCACCTGATATCCAATTCATTATCCCTTTCTCTTATAGGCTGCAATGGAATGTTGACCACACTAATAATATATGTGAGTCTAGTTTTAGGGTTAGAGGCCGCTAGGAGGATGAAAATTAAAAACTTGGAAGTTTTTGGTGATGCAGAGTTAATCGTGAAGTAAGTCAATCGCTAGTACCAGGCCAAACATCCTATATTAAGGTCTTATCGAAATTGTGTTTGGGACCTAATCGAATTTTTTTCTCTTCTGTTAATATTCACTCCATTCCGAGAGCTGAAAATCAACAATTGGATTCCTTAGCCAAAGCTGCCTCAATTTTCACACCTCCCACTTCTTTCAAACTCAAATACCATATACAAATGAGACATAGGCCTTCCATACCCAATAAAATACAGCATTGGCAAGTCTTTGAGGATGACGAACAACTCATAAATTTTTTGGAAACGGTAGACGAGTTCGCCGAAACGCATGCTGACCAAGAGAACTAGAATGATCCTATTTGGATCATGCAGGAAGGGGAAGACCCCCAAGAGTTCCAAGATAAAATCGCAAACCACCGTATGCTGGTTTTGAAAAATAATCAAATACCCAAGGGCCTGATTCCTCTAGAAAGACTCTTTAATCATGATGACATCCATTTGAAGAGTACCTTACAGCCTCAACCCGAAGAGGTCGAAGATTGCAATATAGGTGCCAAAGAGAGTCCTAGGTTAGTTAAAGTATCCAGATACTTGTCTCCCTAAATCAAGATTAAATATGTTGAATTGCTTAAAAAATACAAAAATGTTTTTTCCTGGTCCTATGACTAGTTGAGAACTTATGACATGACTATAATGGAACATAAAATTCCATTGAAACCAGGTGTAAAACCTTTTAGGCAGAAACTCAGACAGATTAACCCTATCCTTTTACCGGTGATAGAAAAGGAGGTAAAAGAACTCCTGGATGCTAAAATTATAGTCCCACTGAGATATTATGAGTGGGTAGCTAACTTAGTCCCAGTGAAAAAGAAAAACGACGAGATTAGACTGTGTGTCGATTTCTGAAACTTGAATTGATCATCACTCAAAGACAATTACCCATTACCTAAGATGGATCATATGTTAGAAAAAGTAGTTGGAGCTAACAAAATGTCTATGATTGATGGTTTTTCGGGATATAATCAGATCACAGTGCACCAGAACGATAAAGAAAAAACTGCTTTCACTACCCCTTGGGGTAATTTTATGTACGATAAAATGCCTTTTGGTTTGATGAATGTAGGGGAAAATTTTAGCAAGCCATGGATATCGCTTTTGTGGGTGAGAGAGATAAGTTTGTTTTTATCTATCTTGATGACCTAACTGTTTTCTCCAAATCTGATGCAGAACATCTAATGCACCTTAAACAAACTTTTGAGAAATGCAGAAAGTTTGGTTTGTCACTCAATCCCAAGAAATCTCATTTCACAATGCAAGAAGATATGCTCAAAAAAGACAGTGAAGTGAAATGGACAAGCGAAGCCAAAGCCTCCTTTCAACGCATCAAGAAATTAATAAGGGAAGCATCAGTCTTGTCCAGTCCAGATTACACAATTTTTTTTTTAATTTTTTCTTTTGCTTCAGAACATACTATAGCAGTTGTATTGTTACAAAAAAAGGAGGAAAGTTTTGAGCGGCCTATTGCATTTTTTAGAAAAAGTCTCAGGGATGCCGAGTTGAAACATTACATTTTGGAGAAGCAGGCCTATGCAATGGTGAAATCCCTCAAATCTTTCAGAACTTATGTGTTGCACTCGAAAGTCATTTCTTATGTGCCCTCTAGCTCCGTTAAATATATCTTGGTGCAACCAGAAAACGATGGAAGAAGAGGCAGATGGTTAGCTAAGATCCAGGAGTTTGACCTAAAAAGTCAAACCAACTAAAATTATTAAAGGTCAGGGTTTGGACAAATTGCTTGCTGAATCGAACTTAAAAGCACTAGGGATAAATCAGCTACAACAAACCGAGGGATTTCTGGAAATAGACGAGCTTGATGCCTCTGCACCTATAACCGAAATTCAAGACAAGTTTTCTACTTCGGCTTGGTATCGTGACATCGTCCATTACCTACTTACACTCCAATGTCCTACTGTGTTAACCCCGTCTAAGGCTAGGACGTTAAAGTTACATGCTGTAAAATACTATATCATAAATGAAAAAGTGTATTGGAAATACCCCTTGGGTTTCCTACTAAGGTGTTTAGTCGAAACTGAAATGGAAGGCGTTATAGATGAATTACATGTCAGGGTATGTGGAGGACATCATGTGTGGAAATAAACAACTTATAAGATCTTAAGAGCAGGATACTACTGGCCCAAATTGTTCATAGAAGTGAGCACTAGAGTTCGAAATTGTGTTCCTTGTCAGTTGTTCAAAGGCAAACATAAGATACCAACTCTGCCCCTTATGCTAGTTAAAACAGAAGCCTCATTTCAGCAATGGGGACTTGATTTCATTGGAGAAATTCATCCATACTCCAACGTGCAACAAAAATGGATCCTAACGACTACTGATTACTTCACTAAATGGGTGGAAGCTATCCCCACAAGGAATGCAACCGATTTGGTAGTAATCAGTTTCTTGGAAGATAATATTTTATCCAGATTCAGGTGTCCTCGAAAGATAATCACTGATAATGCACAAGCTTTTAAATCGATGGCCATGATGAATTTTTTCCAAAAATATAACATCATACTAGGACACTCCATCGTGTACTATCCACAAGGTAATGGTCTAGCTGAATCCTCTAACAAAAGCATGATTACTGGGATAAAAAAGGTTTTAACTGAAAACAAGAAAGCGTGGCATATACATCTAAAATATGCATGATGGACCAACAGGATAAGTACAGAAAGGTGAATTGGAACTTCCCCTTTCCAGATGGTATATGGCACTGATGTCGTTTTACCAATAAACTTAGCTTTGCCGGTGATGAAGCTTTGGCAGGATTCCATTGAAGAACCAAATGATGTCACCAGAAGGATAAACCAACTGGTCGAAGTTCATCAAAATAGGGCCAAAGTAAATGAAAAGTTACAAAGATATTAGGATAAAATGAAGGCCTTGTTTGATCAGAAAGGTAAAGATAGAAATTTTCTCCCTAGTGATTTGGTTTTGAAATGGGAAGCCAAGAAAGAGGACGCTGGAAAAACATGGCAAGTTTGACCCAATCTGGTCCGGCCCATACAGGATTTCAGCCTCAGAAGGGAAAAACGCTTGGTTATTAGAAAACCTCGATGGAGACATCCTCAATGCCCCTGTGAATGGGTGACATCTTAAGCACTTCATGCAATAATGTGTTTCTAAATTCTCATTGTACATACCTCTCACTGTACATATTGGTTTGATTTCATGCCTTTTGTATAGGTTTGTAAAAAAATAAAAATAAAAAAATAAGAAAAGAGAAAGCCCCCTTTTACCCCTCCCCTTGACCATAGTAAATCCTTTTCCCACTTTATCATGGAAGTCCGATCTTAAAGTTCCTAACAACAGAGGGGTCTCTCTTTGGTTTTGAAAACTCTCGAACAAAATCTCAAGAAAGAGAGTGGGTCGTGTTTTTAAGTTCTTTGAATTTAGCTGGATCACAAACATGTCTAGGTTAATCCTGACCTTACTAGTTATCCTAACATGAAAAACTGATTAGTTTTGCTCAAAGAAGTTCCTTGGACTAAAATTCAAAAATTTCCCCTAAGGATTTCTTTGAAGCCCATGATTTTTGAAGGAAGAGGAGAAGATTGACCCAAAGCTATTTAAATGAGTTGACAGACTTTGATTCTTTTTCAAACAGATATCTTCCCGAGTATATTGTATACGCATTTATTGCACCCACTTCAAAAATATAAAAGAATAAATATAGACAGATGGTGAAAGGAAATTCATTTTATTGATTGCCCCCATCTAGTCCAAAGAGATGAAGAAAGGAAATTCATTTTATTGATTGCCCTCATCTCAGCATTTAAATGCTTGAAAATAATGAAGTGGTGAAAGGAAATTCAATATGGGAAGTCAGATAACTTCACTGAGGTACTGAACAGGCTCGCTGGCAGTGAAGAAATATCCTCATATCTGATAAAAGATGCCATACACGAATTACAAGACGTTCTGGTGATTTTGTTTTCCTTTCAGCTAGATTTTATCATAGTTTTCGGAGATATCCTTACCGGACACAACACAAAAACTTACCTTGATGCAAACATAATCACATGAAACCTGATAAGATGACTAGTTTTGTTTTGATTATCTTACACAACTTTGAGCTCAGTTTTAGGATGAGAGGTTTATTGAAAATCTACTCGAGATAGTCAAGATTTTTGTTGTGGAGAGATTTTCAAGGTTGATGTTGAGACCCTACTCTTGTTCAGTTTTTCTCCAAAATCTGTTTCATAGAGCTAAATATTTGACTCCATTACCCAATGAAGGCACTTGGTCTGCATGTTCTTCTCATCCCACAAGGAGACGAGATCTCCAGATGGAGCCTAATGTTGACACGAGGTTTAATTTTTTCCATCCTTGAAAACTAAAGCTTCTTTTTTCCTAAGTCATGGAGCCACCCTTAATCAAATGGGAGATCTAAGATTTTCATTCCTTTTCGGGTTTTCGAGATTCGGATATTCTCGAAGTACGATTGTTGAATGTCTAATTTTCCCGGTGCCGAAGTCCCGAAAGGGTTTAACATATTTAAAAAACCCTAAAAGGGGGGAGAAATAAAGGTTACCTTCTAGCCGTTTTCCGCAAACACTTTTTAAACCC
Source organism: Picea mariana (assembly GCA_032191745.1). Taxonomy (NCBI): domain Eukaryota; kingdom Viridiplantae; phylum Streptophyta; class Pinopsida; order Pinales; family Pinaceae; genus Picea; species Picea mariana. The sequence goes on along the minus strand of JASDQU010585783.1, from coordinate 93,813 downwards.
GTGATTATTTAAGTTTCTAAACTTACTATCTTTCCCTTGATCTTTTGCGATTTGGGTTTTGTTGCTACTAAAGCGCTTTCAAACTCTCAACTCTCAGACTCCCGATCCTCGTTTTTCTGAAAAATTAAAAAGTGATTAATTATTGACCTGGTTTAATTAAAGCCCTAATACATGTCTTAGCGCGTCACTAATCTCATCGTGATTTTGCGATTCGAGGATTGCTTGTGACTTATCCCTTGACAACAGGATCCTCGAAGTTCTGAAACGTGAAATCACATTTCTCTAAACAGGGTTTAAGTTTCACATTAATTCATTTTTAAAACAGGATTAGTGATAATTAAACCACCTTTCACATTTCGGGAATTGAGGAAGGCGGTGTTTTTCAAAACTTCACTTTCGAAATCGCCAATATACGACAACATTAATAACGAATAAACGAAGATATTTTTCGACATGAAAGCGTATCTCCAGGTATATCTTTCCATTAAAAGAATTAATTTTTTGTCGTCTGCATCTGTACACTCGTTTTAACGTGAAATTGAAGGTTAATAAAGTCTTATGTTTCAAACTTCATAGTTATCCTTTACATTTGTAGCTAATCACACTTTCTTGGTTTTAGACACATTTCTCTGTGAACAGGTCTCTGATACAACACCGATATCATGGCACCTAAAAAGGCACCCAAGAAAAGTGAGGAGATTGCAGAAAGCTCGAGTCCAGACGGAGATGTTATATCCGATACAACACCGCATGCCATGGATTCCATAAAATCTTGGAGGTATATTTTCGAGACGCTAGATTATGAAATAAAAAAGTTCCCTCATGACGCTGACAACAAGCTTCAGGATATAGCGGAGTATGAGCTCCACAAAATAGCTACACGGCCACGACTTACGTCTTATAATGACATGATCAGTTGGGCCTTAGAGAGAATTGATGTACAGACGAGGAGCATTCTGGACATCCGAGGGGTCGTCATTGGCTCTTTCAGACCGAAACATGTACAAGTAATGTATAAATTATCCCCCAGTCCCAAGTATGTTTATAATCAAGATTTTGTGAGTAATTTTCAAAGAAAAGAATGTTTCAAGGCAGATCAAACCTATCCTCATATAATTAAAGACTGGTGGAGAAATGAGGGAAAATTCAAGGCTGACACTCATAGCATTTACGCCATAGCCTCATTAAATGAGTATATGATTTATGTGGCAATGATGTTATGTAGGATTTTAGGTAAGAAAAGTCCCACCCGTTTCTCTATAGAATGGGTGATTCTTTTGCATGATGCAGTAAAATGTTACAGTTTCAATTGGGATAAGATTTTATCCGATAACATGGAAAAGGAGGTCATTGACTATAAGACTGGAAGATCAAAAGGCCAACTAATAGCATTTTATATTTCGGCATACATCATGGATGCCATATGCTTCTCGACCCCTTTCCCTTTGATGAATTGGAGTTGGAATCCTACTTACCTCGACCCAATTCATGAATATCATTCTAAACTTTGGGAAGAAAATTTCAAGGGTTCATTCTATGAAATTTGTCATTTCATGGTAATACCACTACATCAGATGTTGTACGGCTGTGCGCCTCCGCACATTTTATATTTGGTCACAGGAAACCTCAGGGCAGTCGCTGACTGGCTCATAGAGGAGAATTTTTCATACATTAGAGTTTTCGGGTGTTCAATCCCCCCACATGCCCTCCCGAAATTCCTCCCTGATAGACTGGTGTGCAGGGAGGTGGCTCATCAAATAGTATCAAGTGAAATTGGGATAGGATTAAAAATGGCTCAAGAGAAATTTTCGCCTGTTTTTCTCATTCAGATTGGGAAATTTTCATTGCTCAACTTAGGTCATTCCAAAGTTGAAGCGGCATCGCTAGAAGAGGTTAGATTGGTAAACCTCGAACACAGGAAGCACGATCCTTACTAGATAGTGGGAAAACACATGGCCCACTATAATATGAAGGCCTATGAGCATGAGAAGTCCCCTTGTGATGATCTGTTCAAAGGGACTAGGACCTATGAGGAAGTATTACAAAGAGTACAGACACTACCATATGACTTACAAGCTAGTTTTCAGACCGTCCAGAAGCACAGACAGAGTGGCCTGCCCAAAGTATTGCAAGGAGAAGAAATTACCCTTCCTTAGGAACAAGAAGATATTCTTCCAGGTTCCAGACAAGAAACACAAGATAAAGCCAATCCTAAAGAATTTCCTCAGGAGACTGAAGGCTCTTCACAAAATGAAGAGGCCTTATAGACATAAGATCCAAAGATGAAAGCAGAGAGGAGGCCCAATACACCTCCCGAAATCGGTAAGTCCACTCCTCCTTCATCACCTGTTGTCGATGTCATTATACCTGAGACCATGGGAGGAACAAGGTCTACAGAGCTAGGAAGTCCCATAACTTCCTTAACCCCTATATAGTCCACCTTTGGACTCCCACAGATGGGAGATATATATGTTGGTGACCTCACCCCTATTTCCAGAGAAGAGATCCCTCCTTTCGATTATTTTTTTAGTAAGAAGAGGAAGGTTATTGTAAGGCAGGAAATTCATATGAGAGAAGGGGGTATGGTGAAGAAGCATAGGGTTTTGATAGATGGTCAGAAACTGGAAGAGGAGGATTTTGCTATAGAGATAGCAGGCTCCATGGGAGCCATGGAAACAACAAATATTTTTACTCTGGAGAACATGGGAACCAGGATAAAGAAGAGTAACCACATGATAACCCAATTGTAGGATCAGTTGAAGAATTCTGAACAAAACATTAGAGAAGAGGTGAATAAGAGCCTGGAGCAGGTCAGAGCTGCTAAAAGGAAAGAAATCCAGTCACTCAAAACTAGCGTGGACGAAATGAACCAAAGGATACAAGTAAGTTAGGTACAAGTTACTCAGTAGAGAGAGCTTGTTAAACAATTATAGGATAAATTGAGTTTGACAAAAGGTCGGGTCGTAGAATTGAAGGCTTTTCAAGCCCTCTCGTTAGAAGCCCATACAGAGATAGAACCTGAACAACAACAATTGATCTCCAAAATAGAGATCATCCAACGTTATTTTCAAGAGGTAAGCAAATCTCTTGATAACATTATTTTGCTAGAAAAAGAGGCTAAAGCGGGAAGGAATAATTTTCAGAAGGCAGTCGCATGTTCAGGGAATAGGGAGATGCCTAAAGATTTAAAAATTTCTGTCACAGAACATATAAGAGGAGACTTTTTTCTCAAAGCATGGGAAACAAACATAGTTGAAAACAAGAAGATAGTCAAAGTCTAAAGAAATCAAAGATGATTGTGAGGGAATCTTTGATTCTTTGGATAAGAAAGCTTTAGGAATCGAATGGAATGACTACTCCGGACTACTTGGGTAGATAAACATTGTGAAACAACAGTTGGACTACAAAGAGAGCTTACACGAGGTTCAGGAAGAAATTTCACAATTGAGTGAAATCAATACCAATCAGATAGACAGATGGCTGGTACAACCTAATTTAAAGCTGCAAGTGATCATATCTGCTGATAAAGGTTTTGAAGACCAGTTTCCAAAGATACAAAGAAATTTTAATCTATTCGAAACTAAAGATCTCCCGTCACAACCCATATTTTTTGTTCATTTTTTAGAAAAGTGTGTTGAATGTATAACTTCAAAAGAGGGAGAGACTTCAATGAAGTAGTGAAGTATCATTCGAGGTCTTATACTTTTGAAATGATAGATAAATGAAATGTTAATCATGCAACAGTTAAGGTTGCAGTTTTGTAACTATTTTTCCTTCTTTTTCCCTAAAAAATAGGAGATCGCTAACAATCAAGTAATGATGGTTTTGTATAAAGAAAGGGAGACAAGACTGACAAAAGGATTTTTTCCATCTCTAAAAAGTTATTGTGACGAAGACATCTAAAGGAACTCTGAATTAATAGAAAAGTAGATTGAAGATTCTGGATTTTGACAAGTATGAGTTATGTGTTTCTGCTATCTTTTCATCGTTCTTTCATGTGTTTTATTAGTGAATGCTTGACTACAATTTAGTACAATCTCTATTGTGGAAATAAATTGTTCTTATTATTTAGATCATTTATAGTTTTTCCTCTGCATTGGTTATCAACCGATACAAGACCTACAAATGTTTGGATTATAATATCACATGCTTCATTAATATTCTCTCTGCTCCATAGTATCCTATTACAACGTGAGATTCCTCTTAATTTGATGCCTCACCTTGCTAGTAGTTATATGTTTTTCTTCATATCATACATGTTTCCCTTTCTTTAAGTTTTAACTCAGATACAAGAAATGACCTTTGACTCACTTATCTCATTAATTCGTGTTTTAAAATCGTTCTCTTTACATTGTGAATTAGAGATAACTAAGCCTAAAAAGAAAATACAGATCTGTTTCTCCCTTATCTTTTATCCCTCATGACAGTACCAGTTACAAGGCAGCCCAATGTCGAACCCGGTCTTTTGGATCAAACTAGCACCACTCTAAATTTATTTAATACCATCTCGCAAACAACAAATAATCGGGCTGAGTTAGAATGTTCATGGGAAGCAATTGAGAGGGATATTTGCGTCCGAGAAAACTGGGAATTCCAACAGAGACAACTGAGAAACTAACTTTGATTCTCATCTTTAAAATAGTTGTCTTTACTGCCCTCTTTTCCCTTATCATTTCAGATGCCTTGACAGTATACTTTAGAGCCTTAAAGTATAAACTTAGGAACAACATATTTTTGGCATCGTTGCCGGTGACAGAGTAACGAAAGCCCTTTTCCCTGGAAGAACGACATTGACACTTTCCTTCTTTGGTAGTGAAAAAAGTTTGGAAATCTTCTAAGGCTACCTTTATCTTTCACTTGGCGACTCCAAACTGTTTAAGCTGGCTCTAAACTAGAAGAACACCGGGAAGAATCCAGACGACAAGCAGATTTCGCCTTCTTCCAACCCATAAAAAATTCTAAAATTAAGAAGATACTTTCGACAGACTGACTTATCGACGAACAAAGATTATCAATTTAAATCTGCACAGTCTGACTCTGAAGATCAACACAACGAATCAAGTGTTCCTTCCCCTAACAAGGAATACTCCGCTGGTAAAGTTAAGATCCAGGAATCGAATTTGGTTCTACCTATTTTTAAGATCGAGGCTTTCTCGGCTGTTTCCCATACCAATAGAAAATGAAGGTCTACCTCGCTTCTTGTTGCGACCGACTACCCCTCGCTTCTCGAAGTTTGTTTTCCCACCTCCTGAAATTCAAACAATTATCCTATATATCTTGATTCGACTTCTATCAACTCTCCTATATCTTCACCCGATGATTCTGAAGGAACCAGTCCACGTTCCCCAAGCTCCTTTTCTTCTAATTTCATTGCTATCGATAACCCTTTTCTTCAAACCCTCCTTTGTAACCCTCAAACTTTTACTGTTAAAGCCACAATGGCCGCAGCTAGAGTGGGTGGGGCAAGAGGTGCCGCTGCAAGTTGTTTAGGAGGAGGAGCAGGAAGCTAGGTACTTCCTCCTTGGATATTTGCAAAGGTTGCTGCAAGATATGCCCCTTTGGTTCTACCAGTCCCTCTCCATGATTTGCCAAAAAATTACATGAAAAACCTGCCCAAGTTCATGGGAGAAGGCGATTTAATGGCAGCAGAACACATAATTTTTTTCGATCAATTCGCTGACATTTTGGGATTAGAACATTAGGATGTTTACTCTAGACTCTTGGCTCAAACTTTTGAGGGGCAAGTGAGAACCTGGTTTCAAGGCGCACCAACCAGATCAATACCTTCATACGATGAACTTGAAAATGCTTTTATCAGACAGTGGGGTGAGTGGAAAGACCATCTCTATTATCTAACCGAATTCGGAGCTCTGCAAAAGAAAAACTCTGAATCAGTCCTCAAGTTCACCCAACGGTTCAATAAATTATATAATAATATCCCAACCAAGGTTAAACCCTCACAACCCGCATCGAAAGTATCTTTCGCTAGAGCTTTTGACCCCGACTTCCCCCTTTTACTAAGAGAGAGAAGATCAGTCGATCTTACCAAGATGCAAGATGATGCCTTGGAAATCGAGTCTAACATGATGGCATCAGGGAAGCTCAAAGCCAAATTTGAGATTAGAAACAAAGAGATAAGGAGATATAGGGAGCAAGGAGGACCC